>WWET01002487.1:77757-88484 GCA_011038615.1 Limnodynastes dumerilii
TATATATATATATATATATATATATATATATATATCTCCTACAATAAATGTTATCAGATCATTACTTAAGAAGTCTTTTTGTCTTTGTCTAGTCCATACTGCTCGCCACTGGTTTTTCTGTTTTCTTGTTTTCTACAACAGGGCTGGCAATCCCTGCTCCAGTGGCTTGAACATTTTATATTAGTCTATAATTAACCTAGTGTGCACTTTAGCCACTATCTCTCAAGAACTACTTCTTCCCTTTCATAATATAAAGAAGCATAAACCAGTCTTTCCTTAATAAATGGCACCTATAAACTAAAATGTATGTACATCAAGCAGCCATATTCTTAAGCATGGTCTTGACAAACAATATACGTTGAATACACGAACATGTTTTTATCCCAAACAAAGGTATTTAAAGTAAATTAATTTATTTCCTTAATACTAGTTACATAATTACTAATATGTAATTTGAGGGGGTCAACTCCAAAAAAGTAACACATGAACCTAATGGATTTTACTGACTACTGGATTTTACTGACTTAAAACTTATTATTACTGACTTTTTTTTTTTTTTTTTTTTTAGAGGTGCCATGTAGGGGTGTTCCACAAATGTGGTGATTGCTTGATTTGTACAAAGGTTCTTGGTTGTGTAGTTTCTTATGTGGAAGATTTCTAAATGTAAGGTTTTCCATTGTGTGCTTTACCTTGCTGTTCCTTTCTCCCTTTGCAATAATTAAAAGACACAGTTGACTTGAATATTTCATGACTGCTTCCCATTCTTCTTAGTACAAATGTCACCTGATATAGTGTACAAAGATCTAATTCCCCATGCTAAGTATCCAAACTCCTCCTGCTCAAGCAAAAGCTTTACTATCATTTTTAGTGTAGTCAGTGTAGTATTTGCTTTAGTAAATAACCCTGGATGTCTGTACATATGATTTTGTTTTGTTATTGAGCGTGTGCTCCTATTTTATTGGTACAGTACATAATAGTTTGGGCTGTTTCCATGAAGACTGTTTTTGTATAACAGACTCTTAGGGCCAGTTGCAAGTTTGGAAAAGCAGCAATGTTGTCTATAGCAACCAATCAGATTCTGGCTCTCACTTTCCCATTACATACCAGAGAATGGCATTTAAAATCTGATTGGTTGCTATGGGCAACATCTCCACTTTTCCAAACCCACAGCTTAGTAAATATGGCCCTTAATCTTTGTATTCTTTCTCTTCTCTTTTTACCTGCCAAAATGGAATTTTAAAATGGGGAGAAGAGTTAATGAAATTAATGGACTTCTTAAAGACATTGAAATAATAAATGCAGCCAGTGTTATAACCAATGTGTAATTTATATTGTTTTGTAATCTATATTTGACTTCACTGACTGCTTAATTTTTACACAGGCAAAATATATCTCTCACTGTATTGACGAGATCAAACAAGAACTTAAACAAGACAATATTGCAGTTAAAGCCAATGCTGTATGCAAGTTGACATATGTAAGTAATGCCTTTGTCTTCCTTTACATGCAAGTTATTACTATTAGCTTGTCTTCCTTTACATGCAAGTTATTACTATTAGCTAACTTCGTGCTATGATATTAGTTGCTAGTTTCTATTAGAAATGTATATATAGATATATTTCCACAACTTGCACCTTACAACTGCCAAGACTGCAAAAAAGGATGTCTTGATTTTCTCATGAAGGATGCATGCAAATTAGCTAGGGCTTAGGGGAGGGGGGATACGATTCTGATGCCCCCATAAGCTATTACTTTCTGATAAAAGGCAAATGTTTTTTTTAACTGTTGAGTAGGGCTAGTAATCAAACTCCTATTAAGTTCTGCATTATATACCAGGAAGGGAACTTTTATTGCACAAACTGATAAACAGTAAGGAAATATGCTTTACCATATACATACCAGAAAATTAAATTGACCTGCTTTTCACAGGACGTCAATCTTCTGTTGGAAAAGTTAATAATGTTTTTATTTCTCTTAATGCAGGTCAAAACATTAAGAATAGATTATACTTTGGTGCTTTTAACGTGTGTTTTTTTTGTCCTGTCAACAGTTACAAATGCTGGGCTATGATATCAGTTGGGCTGCATTCAATATCATTGAGGTTATGAGTGCCTCAAAGTTTACTTTTAAGGTAAGATTCATAAAAATATGATATATGTTGTAATTGGAATTCATAAATAACAGACATTTATTTAAATATAAAGACTGATGTGTTCTATTTTCTGTAGAGAATTGGTTACTTGGCTGCTTCACAATGCTTTCATGAAGGTACAGATGTGATTATGCTGACCACAAACCAAATTAGGAAGGTGAGTAACATTATTACCACAATCTAGTAATCTGTGAAAGTTTTAATTTGTCAGAATCCCAGTTCCAGAAATAGCACAGCGGCACCAATTCAATTGTCTGCTATGTTGCTGTCCTATTGAACACCCAAAAGCATAGGGCAACATCACCCAATTCAATTGGGAGTCTAAAATCACTTGCATCGCATGATGTATTTTAGTATTCTGGCCAATTGTGTGCAGTTAATAGAAAGTAAAAAAAATTAATTATATAAAAAATATTCTACCCCCTAGGGCCATAATTTAATTTCAGTGTTCTCCCCAGAAAATTTTGCCAGCCGGGTGGTATTAAATAGTAGCTGGGTGGGGGCAGTGTGATACTTTAATATAATAATATTTGATGGGATACAGACATCCGTTCCCACTGCAGAGCATCTCGCTGGTGCTGCAGAAATTTATGCTCTTCTGTTTAACAATTTACCATTTAACACCAGTGACCATCCTACATGTAGTATCCATGTGAGTGTTCTAAAATACAGCACACAATCTTGTAACCACAATATAATAAAGCAAATCCTAGTCTCTACCATACAATTCTGACTTCATCCTAGAGACTGCCATACAATACTGACTTCATCCTAGAGACTGCCATACAATACTGACTTCGTACTGGTGACTGCCACAGAATACAGATTAGATCTTAGGGCTATACCATACATACATCCTAGTGACCCCAACCTATCTTTTTAGAACGTCTCATATTAATGGCTTTATTCCTCTGTGTGTGAATGAGGCTGACATCATGCCAGCGTCACACTGAAGGAAGCTGCAGGTACTCTATGATTTCCAGCTTTCAGTGGTTGTCTTATAGACTGTACAGACTTTCTGCTGCTTCTGATAGGTAGCGGTGCAGCAGTGCTGGAAAGCATCTACAGCCCATCAGAGGACAGTCTGGACTGAAAACTGGAGATCACAATCAATGTTTTGGGCAGGTCTGGCTGGGTGGTAATCTAAAATAGCCGGAGGGAGCACCCGGCTAAATGGCCCTGGAGAGAACAATGAATTTACCCCCTCCACTACAGTGGTTGTAGTATTCCAATCGCTAGATTGGCTATTGCTACTGGAGCATGCTAACATGGGGAGCATGCCCTGAGACCAGTTGCAGCCTGTAGCGTCCCCAACACTCATAACATAATTGTTAGAATAATTAATGAAATGTAAAAAAGCCATGCTTGAACAAAATAATAAACCCTGGTCACTCCGACCTCCAATGCAAGACTGGCCAGCACCTGTATTTATAACCTCCTCTGGATTTTCAGTCTTGTGTCAGTGATCTGAATGATCAGACCTGTGTATTTGGCATATGTTAAGTTTTTTTTTATTTATTTTATTCAAGCATGGCTCTGGATTAATAGCTTTCCAGACTCGATCAATATGAAGATCACTTTGGTAAGAATAAAGGTTTAAAAAAAAAAAAAAATGTCATTATTTAATAATGATGGGACCGCAATTATGATATGAGTGGGAGGGACACTACAAGCTGCAGCAAGCCCTGGTGTCGGGGCATACTGGTGCTTTTGGTTCCCCACGGGTCAGCATTTTCTCTTGTTAAGTTTTTATTATAACTGTAGAATTACGGTTTCTTTACAGGATCTTAGCAGTCCCAATCAGTATGACACAGGAGTTGCTCTTACTGGCTTGTCTTGCTTTGTCACTCCTGATTTGGCCAGGGATTTAGCTAATGATATCATGACATTGGTAAGTACAAACTTTTTTTTTTATTTTTATCATGTTGGGGAAAGATTGTTTTTTTGGGTGGTTAAACAGAGGACCATGTACAAGACAGCATCAGGTTTTTTCGTACGTATTTTTTTTGCTTGATCTACACGCTCAACTCTAAAATGGTGTTCACATTATGCACACCATTAATTGTATAATCAGTAATCCATATTGTATAGATTACTGTAAGAATAATTAAAAAGGACTGTTATGAACAGGTTGTTAAACAGATATTTGGTTCAATCTCTATGGGTATTGATAGAGAATTTCTTACGCATCATCCATCTTTTCATACAGCTTTAAATGTTTGTGTGTTAATTAAAAATTTAAACCTGCAAACTTTTCCCAGTTTAAAGTCAGATTTGTGTTATTTGAAATGTAAATACAGAATTTAGTAACATTTCGGTTTTTTGAAAATGCAGATAATGCATTTAATTAGAAATGGATAAAAAGTAAGTTTGATACAAAAGGTATTGGTTTACTATAATAATGGTTTTTGCATAATACATTCTTTGTAGATGTCCCACACAAAGCCATATATAAGGAAAAAATCTGTTCTGATAATGTACAAAGTTTTTCTAAAGTACCCAGAGTCACTGCGTCCAGCCTTCCCAAGGCTCAAAGAAAAACTTGAGGACCCTGACCCAGGTAAGCATACAGTACGTATACCACTTGATGATTTCTCACATATTGCTGTTTTACAAGGACATTTACAATGTCTGCTTCTTTAATAGGTGTGCAGTCAGCAGCAGTGAATGTGATTTGTGAATTAGCCCGCCGAAACCCTAAAAACTACTTGTCATTGGCCCCTTTATTTTTCAAGCTCATGACATCTTCTACTAACAACTGGGTCCTAATTAAAATCATCAAACTGGTAAGCATTACCTGCTGGCTGGTGTTTTTTTTTTTTTTTTTTTTTTTTTATTTTTTTTTTTTGTTCTCTTTCATTCTAATTAACAGCTTCTGAAGAGGGTGGTTTTTTTTTTTACTCACACCTCATCTCAAGTGCAAAATGAAGGAACATTGTTGAATTCTGCATGTGTGACATCTATTTATATTTTGCAGTCTTTGAACTCCTTGTTATTGCTAGATAAAATTGCATTTAAAATAAAATTAATTAATATACTATATTGCACTGGGAACAAGATATTGCGTGTCGGACTCTCAGACCACCTGAAGGCCATTGTGTTATGCCTTGTAGCCAGTCCTAACATTAATAGGAACAGTCCAGTAGTGTAGCAACGGACACAGGCTTATTGCCTGGCTCTCCACTGCAAGACATTTATAGTAGCAGTGGGCCAGAAACTGAGTCTACGTGCAGCAATAGACAAAGTGTTATTACCAGCAGTGGGTCAGGCAATGTCTACAGTGACTGACAGTCGATTCTTATTTATGATCTGCATAACAACCATGTGTTGCCTCCTAAGAAATGGCACTTCATTGCTGCACAACTGAAGGTATCTGTGTCAGAAATGCAACTGCTGATAGGTAACTGCAATCACCCCTGGTTACTCCTCCTTTTTAACTATCAATCCAGAACTAAATTACCCATCAGGGCTTCTGATATTGAATATTCCTGAAGCTGTGCTAAGCTCTCCCTGAGATATGGTGTTAAAATGTAGAAATACATGTATGTTTACCACAAAAATGATGGGCAAACATTTGATCAACTTACATTTTTATCTCTTTGTGCACTAAACCGGGACGTGTATATACACATTCTAATTGAGATATAAAGACCTTTATACTCTTGCCGCATACAAATTGAGCGATTTGAATGTAGTATTGATTCTTTATTCACTTTTATATGTATTTCTTGGTCTATGTATCTGTAGTTTGGATCAAATGTATTGTTTTTCGTTTGCACTTGCTTTTCTGTGCAGAATAGTTTCAAGGAAATGTTTTCCAGCAGTCTCTGATGCTCAACAAATGATAGTGATATCTAACTCTCCTGGAACATATTTTAAAGACATGTTTCAAGTTGAATGCTGATGCAATTATAATATCACAATGTGCTTCATGTTTTTACTTTAAACCAAGGTTATGTCTGGATTTTTTTTTTATTAACTAGAAGTAGATCTGACTATGTGTACCCTTGTCTTACAAGTTTCAAACTCAGGGATTCTTAAAAATAAACAATTGGCTGCATCCAGAACTCTCTCTGCTGTGCAATTCTAAGTTCCGTAAGTGTGATACTTCTCTCGTATGTAATGGACTTCTGAACCCAGGGCCCTGCCTTTAAAATGTACGCACTGGCTCCATGGAAAATAAGGCCATTGCATAAATGAGAATTGTACATAAGGACCCTCTCTTGGCTAGGATATCACAAGTTGTTGGATGTTACTGGTTAAGTGACAAAAAAGTTTACAAATAAGCGTTTAGTTGACAATGATTTGTTATTTCGGCTTTGTTTTGGAATTGCTATGAACTGGAGATTTTAAATTCCTTTTTTGTTTCTGTGTTTCCTGTAGTTTGGGGCACTTACTCCTTTGGAACCAAGACTGGGAAAAAAATTGATTGAACCTCTGACAAACTTAATACATAGGTAAGGTCTTTCAGACACTTTGGTTGTTTAGACATCACTTTTTTACTTGCTTGTTACCTTTTAGGTTTCAGGACAGTAAATTGATTAAAGGGTTGATTTCCATTAGGGGTATATTCAGTTGCTTCTGACGACATGGTGATACACAGATTTTTTCCGTGTCCTCTGATTAGAATACATGGATATCCGTGTGCTTTACCATCTTTGCTACCAGTTATCTGGAAGCTGTGTTTTGTAAAAGATTATTGAATGGATGTATAGACTGTAAATAAACAAAACCATACACAGTAACCGTTTTCTATTTAATATTTAAAATGTATAGAAAACGACATTGAATTACATGTAATTAAAAATTATTGGTATAGAAACGGCTCCTTAGTGTCAGCTAAGCATAAGAGAAAAATTTTGTATCCTGCAGCTTTGCGCTCACCTCAGATGGCTTCAGCTCAGTGGATCTGGTCCAGAATTGCTAAAATAAGCAGTTTTCCAATCGCTAGGAATGGAAAATACCCTCTTTGGGTAAGAGCGCATGTTCTAGGACCACATGACTGGGACAAATTTTGGATTCAGAGTTCCAATCTAGCATCATATCTGACTTTAGGGTGGTAATCAGAAGCACCTCCCAAATGTGGTGAGGGGCAGTATGTAAATAGTAGAGGGTGTGCTAAGTGCAGAGGCATAGAAGCTTTAAGATGGGGGTGGACTGGATTGTAGGTCCATACAAGCATGGGGTGTGGTCTCCACTCAATCCTATGGAACACAATCCAGTGGGGGTCTGGTCCAATGTTAGAAATAATCTATGAAGTCATGAATTTGGTATTAATATTTTCTTTGTATGCAACATCCTTGATCTTTAGTAATAAAGGTTTTCTCAGTTTTGTTTTGTTTAAATGTTTTAGTTAGAAGATATTTACACAATTAATGTTGTGTTTATCCTCACAAAAAATGTTTAATAATTTTATTTTTTTATTCAAATGACCACTTTTTCCCATACAGCACATCTGCAATGTCTCTTCTGTATGAATGTGTGAATACTGTTATAGCAGGTAAGCAGAACAGTTGGAATATTCTTTTACACAATTTAAAATGTTAAGATGGCCACATACTACAGCAATTATTGGCCCGATGACACAGTTATCGTAAGATTGTTGTAATTATTGCAAGATTGGGCTGAACTCAAGTGTGAGGGCAAGATTTAAAAATATATATATATTTTTTTTTAAAAAACCTTGACAAAACCCTCAAAAACACTAAGGTTTTAGGATTCCTGACTGATAAGTGGACTCTAGCTACGATTTTTGTGATGTCTGGTGTGCTATAGCACTGTCCTATCTACCTCTGTGTTAAATGACTGTCCAAAAGTGGTCAGTTAACAATGTACCTTACAGCTATGTGGAGCTTTTACTCTACAGCAGAGGAGTATAATTCCTATACAAAGCTTTTTTGTTAGATATTTTCCAAGGTCCTCTATTTTAGTGCTATCTATTTTACTGTTTTATTATGTGTATGAATGTAGTTGTGTTTTGTTCAGTAAAATTTTTTATGTTTGTTGTCCTTAGTTTTGATATCGCTCTCATCAGGGATGCCTAATCACAGTGCCAGTATTCAGGTGAGTTAATCGTTAATATTTTATTGTTATAACAATAAAGAGGGGAGTGACGGGCGGTTCACTTGTGCGGACTGACATACCCCCGTACACACAAAATGTGTCCCATGATATGAATGCATTTTTTTAAATTTTTTTTTGTAGCTCTGTGTTCAGAAGTTACGTATTCTTATAGAAGACTCTGACCAAAATTGTAAGTGTACTTTGTTTTTATTTATTCTTCTAATTTCTCTTAATATGCTTTTCCTGAACCTGGTTGTCTTTATATTGGCAGTAAAGTACCTGGGATTGCTAGCTATGTCCAAGATTTTGAAAACTCACCCAAAGTCTGTACAGTCCCACAAAGACCTCATCCTCCAGTGTCTAGATGACAAGGATGAGTCCATAAGGCTGCGGGCCTTGGATCTCCTTTATGGAATGGTAAGACGTAACAATTTTATATTGTTGAAATGTTTGATTAAATTCTTTTTTTGTTTTTTTTTCTTTTAAAATATGAATATTTTGATACATCCCCTGCATGTCTGCTTGTGTGTAATGAGAATATATGCTTTGCACCTTCTGCAATTGGTATAAATTTAATTTAAGAAAGTCAACCATGTCTATTAATTACAATGTGTATTATCATGACTTCTATTTTCTCTTTATGTAACAAATAAAAATACAGTCATATCTTGATTTTTGGTTATGGTTTGTTTTCACTTTTGATTCTTGACTATGTTTTTATCTAACACTATTGTGCATTGTTTTCAAGTCTGCTAGTATTGCCCTCTGGAGATTTGAGGACCAGTGGGAGTGGAATTCTCTAGGGTTTTAGAGGGGTTCTATCTCTCTAAGCTTTGGGGAACGGCGTTCAGACCCGTTTGAAGCTGGGGTTCCATGTGCAGCATGGGAAAATGGCTTTTTTGCAATATGCACAGCTGACCGCTAATTGTCTGCTGTGTCTGTTGCGAAAATGTTGCTATTCAGAAAATCACACCGCAGGACCTGACTGTATTTGACAACTGTACAGGTTAGTACAGGGCAGGAAATGTAGCCTTAGAGTTAGGCTGCTAGGAGGGGATGGATCACATAAGGGGAAGGTTAGGGTAAGGCTGCGGGAAAGGGATGGTTAGGATGAGTATTAGCATAAGGGGTGAGGAAATAGGGATAGACTCTTACCTGTCTGTGGTGGGGCATGAAGTTTTGGTGCAGCTCAGACCCCGTTCACAATTGCGAACCACACACTTAAAGCTGCTACCTATGCCAGATTCTGGTTTAGGATGTTCTAGGTGGTTTCACAAACTAGAACTATGACCATGAATACCTAGTAATAAAAAAAAAAAAAAAAAAAAGTAACATAAATAAGAAAGTAATAAAACCTAGCCCTTATCTGTGAGGAGTGTTTTCTCCATGTTTGCGTAGGTTTCCTCCCACACGCCAAAAACCTGCTGGTAGGTTTATTGGCTACTGACTAAATTAACCCTAATGTGTGTGTGTGTGTATATGCATGTGTTAGGGACCTTAGTATGTAGCTCCTCTTGGGGCAGGGACTGATGTGGATTTCTAAATGGTTTCTGTAAAGCGCTGAGAGCAATGGCTTACAATACTGTTCAATGAAAAAAAATGCAATTTTGTGCACAATTTTTATAACATCACTGCAATGTTGTGCAATTGAATAGTAATTTGGCACCTAAAGGTTGCATACCTCTAGATATTGTAGAACTACAAGTATTATGCTAGCTACAGAAAATATGTACCAACATGCAGCTCTCCAGGCCATTATAATTACTTTAACTCCTTTCTTTGCTGGCTGGACTTTATATATCACCTTACAGATCATTTTTACCTTGACAACAGATATTACTGGTTTGGTTTTTTTGAGCATCCCCAAGAAACTCTTCAAGTACCGCTATGAATTCCCTTACAACTGGTTGGGAACCATTGCTTTAGAGATAAACTTCTGTGTGCAGCTGTGATTGCTCGTTCTCCAGCCATTTTTTTTTATGTCCCAATGGTTTGTCCCCTGATTGGAGATGAAAATTTCATTTGTGTGCTTGCTACTAATTCCATCTGTGGTCTGATTCACTCTGCTGCACTTGGTATTCACTTTGATCATAATCTTGAATTCTTGTTCAACTTAATTATTTTTATTCTTTGTGCTTTGAGCTAGATTGTAAATTTATATATTAGAAATTACTCATCATAAATCATAATGTTGATTTGAGTGTCTTTTTGAACAGGTGTCAAAGAAAAATCTGATGGAGATTGTTAAGAAGTTGATGATCCATGTTGACAAAGCAGAGGGAACTGCATACAGGGATGAATTACTTACTAAAATTATTGATATATGCAGTCAGTCTAACTACCAGTATATTACCAACTTTGAGTGGTTAGTTCCTATGCTACATTTATTTTGTGTGTGTGATTGATAGATAGATAAATATATGCAGCTAACTACCAGTATATTACCAACTTTGAGTGGTTAGTTCCTATGCTACATTTATTTTGTGTGTGTGATTGATAGATAGATTAGATA
>WWET01002487.1:90785-105729 GCA_011038615.1 Limnodynastes dumerilii
CTCTATACCACTCTCTCCCCACTGTTCTCTCTATACCACTCTCTCCCCACTTTTGTCTCTATTCTCTCCTCACTGTTCCCTCTATACCACTCTCTCCCCACTGTTCTCTCTATACCACTCTCTCCCCACTTTTGTCTCTATTCTCTCCTCACTGTTCCCTCTATACCACTCTCTCCCCACTGTTCTCTCTATACCACTCTCTCCCCACTTTTGTCTCTATTCTCTCCTCACTGTTCCCTCTATACCACTCTCTCCCCACTGTTCTCTCTATACCACTCTCTCCCCACTTTTGTCTCTATTCTCTCCTCACTGTTCCCTCTATACCACTCTCTCCCCACTGTTCTCTCTATACCACTCTCTCCCCACTTTTGTTTCTATTCTCTTCTCACTGTTTTCTCTATACTACTCTCTCCCCACTGTTCCCTCTATACCACTCTCTCCCCACTGTTCTCTCTTTATTCAATTGCATGTTCACTAAATTGCACACTGAAAGATACAACTGAATACCTCTCTATGAAGAAAAAAGTAGCGTCAAACCTAAAACATCTAAAACAGACATTTTATGGGTTACCCACACACCAGCCATTGTAATAGACAGGAAGCAGCATACGTATTGCTTATCCCTATCTACATGATTAAATGAACATTCCCTATAGAGTTCTTAGCATTGTGCATTCCCAGAAGCAGGTGCAGAAGGGCGTCCAATGAGTTTTATGCAATCTTGCCATATGTAGCGTCACTTCCAAGGTCCGTTGCATCTTCAGTTATTTGCAATGTTCAGTTAATAGTATTCAAGTCCGTCACTTTTAAGTGTATGGACCGCACAGACCCTCGACGGCCCTTTGTTAAATTCACCGATAGTTTATTGTTGTTGAAGTAAATTATAGATATGGGGCCTGATCCAGACTTACGCCCGCAAGCAGAGCCGGATTAAGACTTCATG
The DNA here is from genome assembly GCA_011038615.1 of Limnodynastes dumerilii. Classification (NCBI taxonomy): domain Eukaryota; kingdom Metazoa; phylum Chordata; class Amphibia; order Anura; family Limnodynastidae; genus Limnodynastes; species Limnodynastes dumerilii. Next base: position 91,729 of record WWET01002487.1, read on the forward strand.
GGGCCCTAAGCAAGATACCGGTTTGAAGGCCCCTCTCCCAATGAATATATATATATACACACACACACACACTGTATATATACAGACACACACACACACATATACATACTGTATATACACATATATATATACACACACATATACACACACATATACTGTATATACACACACACACAAATACATTTATACTGTATACACACACATACATATATACTGTATACACACACACATACTGTATACACACATACTGTATACACACACACACATACTGTATATACACACACCCCCTCCTGTAAAAATAAAAACCCTTACCTCCTGATCTCAGATCCTCAGCGGCGCACGGGCTGTACTCTGATGAATGGTTGTCACTTTGACAGGGAGAAAGGAGGGGGAGGGTGGCGCGGGACTTCTATAACTAGCTACTGCTCTTTCTGTGCACTCTCCGTGAGTCTGTGCACTCCATGCATAGGCGTTAGAAGGGAATGGGGCCCTGCATGTCCACAATGTTAATTACGCTGGCCGGCAGATTCTTTTAGAATCTGCCAGTATAATTAACATTCCGGACATGCAGGGCCCCCTTTCCCTTCTAACACCTATGCATGGAGTGCACAGAAAGAGCAGTAGCTCGACACCTGCACTGTGCCTAAGCTGCTGCCCTGCTCCCTGCTGTCACACTGAGCCCTGCGCTCTTCTGTAAGAAACGCAGGGCTCAGGCTTACTTACATTCAGTGCAGGAGGAGGGGGTGTGGCACTGGCGTGACATTATGACGTCACCCAGTGCATTACTGGGAACGGGCCCAAAGTCAGTAATATCTATATTACTGGCTTGGGCCCGTTAACGGAAGATTCTGCACCCAAATACAGGGCCAGATTTCGGGCCTCAGGGGCCTGCCAGGCCCTAGGCGCTCACCTAGGATGCCTAGCGGGTAATTCGGCCCTGGTTGTATATTATCCTGAAACACAAATATTCTGGATCTTTTGTGTGGTGATAGAGAATGAATGAGAATGAGGTTGTATTAATAATGGAAATAAAATTGAAGTGTGAACCCAAACACGTGATATCAGACATGGATTCTATAGAATGATGAGCTGTAAGAAAGATTTTGTAGATGCTCAATTAGAGAAGAAAGTAAAACTTGCATTCAATCTAAATATGTATTTATTTGTAACCGACTATATTGTTGGATGGTGGCTGTAACTGATGGAGAATGTGAAGCTAAACCGTTGCCTCTTATTGTAGAAATTTCTGGGATCAACACTGATTGCTGTCATTCAAAGTCATTTATTCTTTATTTGTAACCCTAATAAAAAATGAAGAGGTGGTGATTGTGGATTTTTTTTTTTATGGTTTTTATAGGATCTCCAGAACTTATGTTAAAGGATTATTAATATTGCTCTCTAATACAGACATTGTTTTTCTATTAGGTATATTAGCATTCTGGTAGAGCTTACTCGTCTAGAGGGGACACACCATGGGCATCTCATAGCTGCCCAAATGCTTGATGTTGCTATCCGTGTGAAAGCTATTCGGAAGTTTGCTGTATCACAGATGGCCACGTTGCTTGACAACGCCCACCTACTGGCCAGTAATATACAGCGGAATGGAATTTGTGAGGTGCTTTATGCAGCTGCTTGGATTTGTGGCGAGTTCTCAGAGTAAGACATTTTTTTTACACTCAAAATTGTTTTGTGTTAAGCTTCAGGTTTTTTTTTTGGCAAACTCTTTATATTTACTGTTGACTAGTATGCCTAAACATTTTATTTTAATTTTATTTTCTATTTTTTTATTCTCTCGTTTTTAGACACCTGCCAGAACCACAACAGACACTTGAGGCAATGCTGAGACCGAAGGTTACTACTTTGCCTGGACATATTCAGGCGGTTTATGTACAGAATTTGGTGAAATTATACTCTTGTATCCTGCAATGCAAGGAGCAGGAGGGAGACCGAGATGCAGCACAAGAGATTACACAACTTATGATCGATAGGCTTCCCCAATTTGTTCAAAGTGCTGACTTGGAAGTTCAGGAGAGGGTAAATACATGTTTTTCTTATATTCTCTTCCCCAGAAATACTTAGTCTTACTCAGTATATGTGTTGCAAATTTGTAATTTACAAAAGCATGGTTTCTGCAAAAAGGGTGTACAAATGGTTGTTTTTTAAGTTGCACTGTTATGATGTCTGTGTTCAGACTATTCCTTGTCATGACTACTTGTCATTTTCTCTTTAACCTCTTTTGTACTAATGCATGTCCAGCAATATGTATGATTCTTGTGACCATTTTTTTTTTTTCTCCCATTGGAGAATGCTGCGGACCATAGGGTATAGTATATGGATCTGGAGTCAGGGCACTTTAAGTTTTAATGTTTACTGGTTTACTCTGCTCCTAAAAAATCAGGAGGCAGGCATATTTTTCTATGGGCTCTGGCACTATTTTTATGTTTGTTTACTTTAATTTTTATTCTTTTAACAGAAACTTAACTCTGCCTATGCAAAATATAATGACAGTGCTGCTCAAGGACACCACCATAGCCTTCCTCCACTCTGGGTCCCCAAGCAGGGGTGAGGACCTTGCGGGCTAACCTCCCTACTGGCGTTCCCTGTGGGAGTCTATATTGTGACCTTCTCCTCAACAGAGAGTAAACAGTGTAATATCTAACAAGACTACTGGCGACTGTCAGTGGCAGGCCAGCGCTGAGAGCCGCATATGCAGTTTAGACCCGACGATGGCATGCCACAGTCAGGTACCCTGCCCCCAAGAAGATCCAGTTCCACTCGCAAGCTCTTCAGGGAGAGCTTCTTTTGAAATGGTTAGGATCCTTTCTTCATCTGGATAAGCAAATCATCAGATTATCCATGACAGTTCGTCAGTCCTTAGTATAGTGGCTAAACAGATCACATCCTACAATAGATTGGTTATTCAGGCCTGGGAATGGACCTGGTGATGACAGATGCCAGTCTGTCTGGGTGGGGAGCAGTCATCAAGTATTGCAGGGTCTGTGGAACCCACGGGAAACATTTCTATCCATAAATGTGTTGGAATAGGCTACTGAAAACTACATCACAGCGGTGGCTTACGTAAATAAACAGGGAGAAACTCGCAGTTCCATAGCTATGGCAGAAACAGTGCGCATCATGGTCTGGGAAGAACATCATGTTGCCGTAATTTTGGCAGTTTTCATTCCCAGAGTAGAAACCACGAAGGCCGATAATCTAAGTCTAAACAAAGTACATCCTGGAGTATGGTCCCGTCACAAGGAAATATGTGATTTCTTGGTTTAGTGATGGTCTCAGCCAGACAATGACCTCATTGCATCCCGAGTGAACTTCAAAATTCCCCTGTTTTGTGCAGAATGCAGGGATTCTGTAGCAGAATATGTAGATGCCATGACCGCTCCTTGGCGGTTTCAACTAGTGTATCTTTTTTTTTTTTTTTTTTTTTTTTTTTTTTTTTTTTTTCTGATCCCCATGTTACCTCGGATCCTTAAGTTGAAGAGTGAGAGAATATACGCCATTCTTGTAGCTCCAGAGCGGAGCTGGGAATGGCATTAGAGTCCACCCTTGGAGTTACTGCTTTCTCCTGACCTTTTCACCTATTCCAAAATTGAAATAGTCTGACTTTGGAGGCGTGATCATCGGGGAAACGATGATAAAAGCTAGAAAACTATCTTCTTTTATGCATATATTTTCTTGTTGTGAAAATAATAATAATTTCCACACTTAGTGCCAGATTCAATTAGCATCGCATCCGCGTATTGGGTGGTGCGATGCTGTTTGTGTGAATTTTTTTTTTCTATTTTTATATGTGCTTCAGAGGTGGTGTATAAAAATAGTTTACTGTAATAGACGGCAAAATGCACAGCTCGAACATTTTCCTGTCTCTCGCGGGCCGCGATTCTAATAGAATTAGGCCCTTATTGTTTTAACATCACTCTACTTGCATTTCTTCAGATGGGTCGTGAAAAAGGGCTACTCTTATCTCTGAATCTTTTTTTCAAACAGTTGGCGGCTAAGACGAATGTTCAAACATTCCTGCAAGGATTTCTTTTTGTTCAACTCCCATTTTTAACCCTGTTAAACCATAGAACTTGAATTTTGTTCTCCATACTCTAACCAAATATCTTTTGAGCTGTTGGTCAACAAATTTGTTTTCTAACATGCAAACTAGAGTTTTTACTTGCAATCTCATTATCTTATAGGGTATTGGAATTGAGAGCACTACGTTGTGTTCCACTTTTTCAAATTTTTCTTGAGGAATTGACGGTAATCCATATTAAGCTTTCTTTTGTCCTAAAGGTTCTCTATCTATTATTCCACTTGAAAAAAAGAGATCATGGATACTGCTTTTTATTATTGTCAGCAGTCCTCAGATAGGGCTCTGCTGTGTTTTGATGTAGTACAGCTTCACTGTGTAAGACAGATTAGTTTGTGCTATATAATGCACAACAACAAAGATGGCTAGTGTATAAGGTGACTAGTTCATTGAAATACAGCGACAATCCAGTGGGCTTATGAAACAGTAGACAGGCCAGTGCTGATGGTTCTAAGGGCCCATTCCACTGGGGCTGTTGCTGCGATATGGGCGGCAAGTAACATATATTCGTGAAATTTTACAAATTGCAAGGTTTTGCATCTCTGGATGCTAGTTTTGGGCGCAAGGTGTTATTAGCTTTAGCCTCAGAGCAATTCCTCTCTTAGGGGCAGCTTTGGTATGTCCCCATGGTCTGCAGTGGGATGCTAGCGAAAATAGAATTTTTATTACTTAACATAAAATCCCTTTCTCTTAGTCTGTTGGGGACACTGCATGCCCGCCCTTTGTTCTGTGTTTTGTGTGAATGGTTTAGTTTAAGTACAATTTTTTCTGTATATGCCCTCTTTTGGGCTTGCTTAGGTAATAAAACTGGTGTACTTCCTGTAGGGGCAGAGTATACAAGTAAACACTTTAACTCTTAAAGTACCCTGGCTCCAAATCCACATACTATATGCCATGGTCTGCAGTGTCCTCCAATGGACTAAGAGAAAGGGATTTTATCGTAGGTAATAGAAAAATGTTTTATCCCATTTGCCACAAGATGTAGACTAATAAGAAAATAATTTCCGTTCTATAAATTTTGTGGCAGGCATCTTGTATACTGCAGCTTATCAAATATATACTGAAGCTACAAGCAAAAGAGGTCCCAGTCGCTGAAGAGGTCATGGCATTATTTGCTGGAGAACTTAACCCAGTTGCCCCAAAAGCTCAGAAGAAAGTCCCTGTTCCTGAAGGGTATGTTGGTTTTATGTTTGTTTACTTTTGTGTGTTTAATATTAAATGCAAGCTAAAGTACAATATATTTATNATAATGTCTTTTAGTTTAGACTTGGATGTCTGGATCAATGAGCCACCTTCAGATAGTGAATCAGAAGATGAGAAACCCAAAGCAATATTTCATGAAGAGAAACAGACACATGGGAAGTCCTCCCGTCCAGAGATAGATGAGGAAGAGTTGGCAAGAGTAAGTAGATTATTAAACAGATGCATTAAAAAAACATTTCAAATGGTACATCAATGCCTTTTACTATGTATTGTATTGTTTTAGGTGACTATCTTTATTTTGATATGTTTGTTTTTTATGTAGAGACGTGCTGTACGAAAAGAAGAACAAGCTAACAACCCATTCTACATTAAAAGTACTCCCTCCCCGCAGAAGGTATCTAAATGTTGTTGGGAGCATCTGTTTATTAAGAATGAGCAATTCTATTTTCTTCTTACCACAATATTTTTGAACCAGAAATTAAACAGTCTTTACTTACATTCAATAAGAGATTGATAGGATTAATGTTGCCACAATATTTGTGTAAGTGTCTCCAACCAGATGACACTTGGAAAGTAGAAAGGAATTCACATGTGTTCTTATTCATGGATGACTTTTGAAAATGATTTGAATCTTGAATAGTCACAATCTTGGGCAGCACAGTGGCTCAGTGAGTAGCACTTGTGTCTCACATCTCTGAGGTAATTGTATTCCTGTGCTAGGCCTTTATATGTGTGAAGTTTGTATGTTCTCCCTGTGTGTGTTTGGGTTTCCTCTGGGTGCTCTGGTTTCCTCCCACACTCCAAAAACATGCTGGTAGGTTGATTGGTTGCTGAATAAATTAACATTTGTCTGTGTGTGTGTGTGTTTGTAGGTCTATGCTAGGAAACTTAGAATGTAGCTCCAATGGGGCAGGGAATGTAAATGTGAAATATCCTCTGTAAAGCACTATATAAAAACCTGTTAATAAATAGTCACAATCTAATGGATATTGCTGGGCTTTAACAAAAAAGAAATAATTAAAATGTACTACTTGTACACTTCACTTGGTCTGTTATATATATTGACAGTTTTCATTCTTTCCACAGCTGTACCAGGATTCCCCAGGTGTGGACCACATTCCTGTGGTGCAGATTGATCTCACTGTCCCCCTTAAGGTTCCAGGTATTTAATATGATTTGTTTTTTTGTGTAGGATTGTTTGGCATCCTTTTGTCTGCCAAATACATTTTTCTGTTTTAACTTTTGTAAATATAGTGAGAATCACATTTAAGATTTACTTAATTAGGGCTTCCCATGTCAGATCAGTATGTAAAGCTGGAGGAGGAACGAAGGACCAAGCAACGCCAGGAGAAAGATAAGAAAAGGAAGAAAGACAAAGAGAAGAAAGGTAGCAAGACACACAGACACCGATCCCTTCACACAGAGAGTGACGAGGACATTGCCCCAGCCCACCACGTGGACATCATAACTGAGGAGATGCCAGAGGTTAGATGGTTTAACTACATTGTATACACGTAAACAATATAAGATAATCTTATGAAGCAAGTCTTTTCCTGTATAAGCAGTTTTCAATTAGATTAAGGAAATAGAAAACATTGATATAAACAAGATACTCCTTTATCTCTTACAAAAAATTGGGTGTCAAATCAGTATCCAAAAAGTAGAAATCAGTAACCCTGTATGTGTTCACAGAGTTGACTCTAATTCTGAAAGTTATATCATCTCTTTTTCATATCTCTTTTTTTTAACTAAATATCTGTTTAAGAATGCCCTTCCTAGCGATGATGATGACAAGGATCCAAATGACCCCTACAGAGCATTGGACATAGATTTAGATAAGTATGTTGGCTACTATCTATTATATATATTATGTATATGTTAATATAAGTCTAATAATGCATGCCATTAATAATAATAATTACATTCTGGCTCTGTTCAAAAGGTTCTGTAGTAAAATATTCCATGCGCATGAGGGAAGGCTATGAACAGCCTTACTGTATGAGGGCACTACTTTTGAAGTTTTCTATTCTTAAAATGGAGAATCCTTGTCACCCCAAATGTCCACCCACCCAACCCCTATTGTGCATGCCACTGAACCACACTTGCTGGAAAAAACAGTATTTCAGCCTGGAACCGGATCCATACTGGAAACCTGTCAAATGCGCACTGACAAAATGTGTGCCTTTTCTGATCCTTGTGATTGAAAAACAGCCATTGCTTAAGTTTGGATCTCTTCCTATCATTTAATCTCTGTGGGTTTGTGGCACTAACGTGTCTTTTAACTTCCAGGCCTTTGGCAGACACAGAAAAGCTTCCTGTGCAAAGACATAGGAACACAGAAAACCTAAAATCACCTGAAAATGAAGCTTCTACTTTGGAACAGAAGGTTAAAAAGCCCAGCAAAAAGGAGAAAAAACAACTGGAATCTGAGCGAGTAAAGAAAAAAGATAAAAAGGTCAGTTTAGATTCCAGTGATAAGTGGTCTAGAAAGAGGTATACAAAATTTCTAACTGTTTCCCTGTTACCGACTCAAGGTCTTGTTTAAAAGAACAAGGAATTCGGAAGAGATTGCCACTTAGCTGCTCCTGTTTGGCTAGGATATTACCAATATTTTTACTACCAATTAACAATAGCCAATAGCATAATCATAGTCAATTAAAAAAGTACAGTTTGTAAGTAGAATTATGAATGGTGCCTGAAATAGCCAAAGCTTAATTAACGCCCATCAAGAAAAAGTATTATGGAATAAAGTGATTTCTTCTGATATATGAAATGTATGTAAATGTAATGTATAAATTTGTTGAGACCCGTTTGGTAAAACAGAATAAAGCATTGAAAACAGTTCATTAGAAAAATATTTGTCATAGGGACTGCAGTCATACATCTTTTCTCTCTGTCAGTGACTCCACTTCCATTTATAATTTACCATTACTTCCATAATAGATTTGCTGCACTGTCACCTCAACTTGTATTATCACTGTTTCTCTAATCTAACTGCATGTGGGTATTTTTTTTCTCACATCCCTTTTGTGTTGTTTTGTGCTTAGTCTGCAATAATGATCTCCCTGTTTACCACAAGAATCAATGGATGATTAAGGGAAAAAAACAGGATTTTTATTACTCACCGTAAAATCCATTTCTTTGAGTCCATTGGGGGACACTGATAACCATAGGGGTATAGTAGGTGGTCTGTGGAGTCAGGGCACTTCATACCTGAAAGTGTTAAACTGAACACTCCTCCCCTACTATGCCCTTCCCCCTAGGGATTCTAACCAGTTGATTGCAAAGTAAGCCCAAAGAGCGGGCATAATGAATAACTTTACACAATCTAAATTATAACTAGTCAAAACAAGGGACTCAGAGAAATGGATTTTACAGTGAGTAATAAAAATCCGTTTTCTCTTGCATCCATTGGGGGGACACTGGAAACCATAGGGGACATACCAAAGCTGCCATTAAGAGAGGGAATGCTCTGTAACAGCTGATCACAAAACTTGGTGCCCAAAACTGGCGACCTGATATACGAAACCTCGTGTTGTACAACCTTGTGAAAGTGTGGACAGATGACCATAAAGCGGCCCTGTACAACTGTTCCGTGAAAGCGCCGTGACGTGCCGCCCACGAAACTCCAACCGCCCTAGTGGAGTGAGCCCTCAGCCCACCTGGAATAGATCTATTAGCCTCTCTAATTATAAAGGTAATCCACCGGGCAAGTGAAGCCTTAGGACCTGATTCAATTAAGCGCAAAGTGAATTTTTTTCACGTATCTTGCTAATTTGCGTATTTTTTTTCACACGGATTTTTCGGTCCTGATTCAATTCCATTTTTCGTGTATTTTTTTGGTCTATCGCACGTATTTTTTGTCCCTATTTAAATGTATTGCAAGTGCGAAATTTTGCAATTCAATTGCGTTACACGTGTTAAAATTTCCGCGTTATTTTACTTATTTTACATTATTTTTTGCACACCTCATCAAGGTGCGTATTATGATAGGTGAGGGTGAAATTCATGAAAACATTCAAGAGTACAGCTCCTCTATGCTCCTGAGCACAGTGGCAACATAAATGTGATAATCCACATAAATCTATGCAGCCTGCAACTCAAATAAATAGCTGTAGGTTAAAAAATAACTAAAAAGTAGAAGAGAACAATGAAAAGTGAAAAATGACGCTGGCAGAAGTTTTAAAAAAAACAACAATCAGAAAAAGTTATTTTATATTATTCTCTTCTACAATAATATGGTATTACTGAGTTGCTGCATTCTAATTTTTGACATTCAAGTGCAGAAGGTCCTAAATAGATTATTACAGACATATGACAGCAGGGCTGCTTATGGGAAGTGATTGTGCTGACATTTGTGTTGCATGGGTAAAGATACAGAAATACACGCGCGTATTTTATAACGGGAGGTAAGCACAAAAATGAGCGCTAACAAATACGCTCATGGTCCATTTAACTCACGTTGGAGGCGGTGGGGCATTTCTAATTGAATAGCGGTTATTTTTTCGCGCGTACGGTGCGTTCTTTTTAATTCGCGTTTACTTGAATCAGGCCCTTAGAAGTCAGCCAACCATGTTTGTTAGCTTTGTACGAGATAAAAAGGTGTCCTGTCTTTCTGACAGAACTGGTACGGTCCACATAACATCATAGCGCATGGACTACATCTATGTAAGGCAAAGAAAAGTTCGAGGATACTGCTGTGGGGAAAACTGGAACCACTATTTCTCCTTCCTCCTCCCTAGCAGCACTAACACTGGGTATATCCCTCCCCTCCACCTGAGCCAGGACAGGAAGTAAGAAGACCCGGAAGCTGCATATAATGGTGACCATTCCACACAACCGGTGTCTTTTCTTTCCTGTCCTAGCCTAGAGTCAGGAAGGGAGTGTTTCTTGTTTTTTCTGTTGCTTGTGCTCACCTGCGGTTATGCCGCTCTCCCGGGTCTGGAGACTCGAAGCTCCCCGGTTCCGTTCCCCTGGGGACAACGGGGGAGGATGTGTGTGGTCGGCCTATGCCTGCAGTGCATCCGCGGACTTCTGTCTCCAGGATCAGCGTGCGCGACATGGCACCTATTATTACTTCCGCTTGAAGCTCCGTTAGCGCATGGAACGCATTTGGAACGCAAGTGCCGCATCGGCGGCCATTTTTCCGGAGACAAACAGTTCTTTAGCCTCCAGCAACTACAGGAAGCTGGGGAAGGCTCATTTCCTGTATGGGGATATTAAAGAGAGTTTGCACAGAGTCCACATGTCGGTGATATGGAATCTAGCATGGAGGACAAACGACCACTGACCAGGAGGTCTGGGCGAGCCCTGAATTTAGTTCCTTATAATTTTCATTCTGATTTAGTTAGTTTGTTTAGATAGTTAGTGGTTAGTATAGGAATAGTTAGTGGTAGGTAGGTAATTTATGTTTTTATATGTCATAGGTCTGATACCAGCAAATGCAGGAGGACCCAGGATTCTTCTAAAACAATATCAAATAAATCAGTTAAATGTGTCTCTTGTGATACACTAATGGAGGATGGTACAACTTCCAAGACCTGTGGTGTATGTACATCTAAGCACTCATTGCCACCTTAACATCTAGCCGAATTTATACAGGTTATGAAATCAGCATTGGCAGATACTTTCTTGACTAAAGATGATCTAAAGAATTTCTCCGCTAAGAGACCTAGGTCAGCCCTGTCCGAGGATTTAGGGGTCCCTGCAGGAAGAAGGAATATATGTATCAGGTGAATCTGACTCTGATAGAGAATCCACTGAAGAACAGGATAAGGAGTCTTTTAATCTGGACTTAGTCGAAAATTTATTGAAATTAATATATAAAGTACTTCAGGTTCAGGAAGCAAGAGAGGATACTTTGCTTCAGGATATTATATTCAAAGAACCTAGAAAGAAGAATAGAGTGTTCCCTGTGTCACAGGTATTGAAAAATATAATTACAGAAGAATGGAAATCTCCGGATAAAAAGACTACTTCCTTTTCCAGGATAAAGAAAATGTATCCATATCACGTATTTCCAAGAAAACTATTCTCCCCTTGGAAGATGCTTACACATTTAAGGACAGTATAGATAGGAAAATTGAAATTAATTTAAAGAAGGTTCACTGTTTAACTGGGGCTACTCTAAAGCCAGCCATACCTTCTGCGGTGACTTCCAGGGTGATGAGGACCTGGTGTGAAGATTTAGAGCGGAACCTGCTAGATGGTGTAAAGAGGGGAAAGTTACACAAAACAATTCAAGATATTCAACTTGCCACAGAGTTCTTATGCGAAGCCTCGAAAGATCTTATTAAACTGACCGCAAGATCCCTAGCAACTGCATCAGTAGCAAGAAGGGCTCTGTGGCTTAGGCCTTGGACAGCGGACGGTAAGTCTAAAAGTCGCCTAGTCTCTTTACCTTTTTTAGGAGATTTCCAGAAGCTGGATGAGATAATCCAGAAAATCTCAGGGGGTAAATCCAGCTGGTTGCCCCAAGACAGACCGATCAAGAGACCTTACTATAACAGGCCTTCAAGGAACCCACAGTCAGAGTATAAAGAAGCCAGAACCTACAGGCCCGGCAGGTCTTACATGAGGAGGTTCCAACAGGGTATGACCAGAAGCTCTTTTTGTGGGCAAGGAAGCAGACCGGCAAGACCCTTTCGTTCCTCCCAGCAATGACGCCAGAAGAAGCCCAGCATTGACACGTGCGGTGGGAGGCAGGCTGGCGAATTTCTCCCGCATATGGAGCAGCACAGTCAACGACAGGTGGGTCCTAAACACTTAATCACACGGTTACAGAATAGAATTTTTTCACACAGGCATAAGTCATTTCATTCAATCCCAACACCCCAGGAGCAGAGAGGAAGAAAGGGGTAGTAAAGAAAGTTCCATTCAACTAACGGTATCAAGGCTGTTATTCAAAGATCTTTATAATAAGGAAGGCCGCAGGCGGGTTTCAGACCATATTGGACCTAAGACCACTCAATTTTCACATAAGGACAAGATAGTTCAAGATGGAATCCATCAAGTCAATTCTGACCAACTTACCTCCAGGGGCCTTCCTAACGTCCATAGATTTAAAAGACGCCTGCCTGCATGTTCCTATCGCAAAGGACCATCAGAAGTTTCTAAGGTTTATGATATTCGGTCATCATTACCAGTACACCACCCTGCTGTTCGGTCTCTCAACATCCCCCAGAACGTTCACCAAGATAATAGCCCCACTCATGGCCCTAATCGGACAAAGGGGAATACACGTATGGCCGTATTTAGACGACCTTCTGATAGCGGCTTTGACAAAGGAACAAGCAGTTGCTCACACAGGCCAAGTTCTACAGCTTCTAGAAGAACATTGGTGGTTAGTAAACTTCAACAAAAGTCATCTTCAGCCAACCCAAGAAATTACATATCTGGGAGTCATCATAAATACAGAATTAAACGGTATTTCTACCACCAGAAAAAGTAGAGACATTACAACAAGAAGTCATGAATCTCAGAAGAAGGCCATGGGTGACATCAGGAGAATACCTAAAGGTGTTAGGTCTTATGTCAGCAGCCTTGGAGACAGTTGTCTGGGGACGATATCACATGAGACCACTTCAGACCTGCTTCCTGTTACAGTGGAACAAAGATCCCTATTGTATGGATCAGATCATGAATCTGGATCAGATGGCTCATCAAGATCTCATGTGGTGGTCATGTCGGATGAACCTAGAAGCAGGGAGACCAATAAGAACGCCACCACTGCTGCTGATAATAACAACGGACGCAAGTGGCCAAGGATGGGGAGCTCTAGGTCACAGTCAATGGGCACAAGGTACCTGGGACAGGTCAGAACCTCTGCTACATTCTAACATCCTCGAAATGTGGGCAGTTGTCCAGGCATGCGATCACTTCCAACATCTGATCAGGGGACAACATCTAAAGATTCATTCAGACAATCGCTCAGTGGTAGCGTATATCAATCATCAAGGTGGCACAAAGAGCAAAAGCCTGATGGCCGAGACAAGAATACTTCTGTCAGCAGCAGAACAGATGCTACCAGGTCTCTCAACAGCCTACATAGCAGGTGCAGACAACATTCAGGCAGATTTCCTCATCAGGAAAAAGATCGACCCAGGGGAATGGGAACTAGACCCTGCGCTGCTTCACGAGATCACAGATCGTTGGGGAATGCCAGAAGTAGATCTCATGGCAACCAAGAAAAATGCCAAGGTGACATTATACATGTCACGGTACAGAGAAGGGGAAGCACATGCAATAGACGCCCTGACAGCCCCTTGGGACTTTTCTCTGGTGTATGCCTTTCCCCCGATTCACCCTATTCCGCATCTGTTGAAGAGAATAGCGATGGAAAGAACCATAGTCATTGTCATCCTTCCATTCTGGCCAAGGATGTCCTGGTTCACCCAAGTACTACATCTAGCTTTGGACAAGCCTTGGAGACTGCCAGCATACCCAGGGATCCTAAGGCAAGGAAAAATGTTTCATCCAGACCCTCGAGGCTTGCAGCTGATGGCTTGGCAGTTGAGCGCAAAACGTTGAAGGCAAAGGGTTTTTCAGAAAAGGTAATTTCTACTCTCCTTAAGTCTTGTAAACCTTCTACTATTAAGGTGTATTATAGAGTATGGTCTACCTTTGCCCATTGGTGTTCACGCAATAATGTGTCATGTCATCAGCCCTCAACCGGACACTTACTTAAGTTCCTTCAAGCAGGATTA
>WWET01002487.1:106474-157577 GCA_011038615.1 Limnodynastes dumerilii
TTCTTTGAATACCTAATTATTATGGTGTTATGTTTCTATTCTAAGCTTTGTGTAGAGAGAAGACACCGTTTGTGGGGAATGTTCACCATTATATGCAGCTTCCGGGTCTTCTTACTTCCTGTCCTGGCTCAGGTGGAGGGGAGGGATATACCCAGTGTTAGTGCTGCCATGGAGGAGTCGAAGAAACCGTATTACCAGGTAATAATCCAACGTTTACTAGATTAGGTGAGAACTAGACACCTCCCTGGGAAGGCTTCGTGCAAAGAACTGCCCGGTCAGGATGGCAATAAATCAAAAACGGGATTACAACACAAAGCTTTTATCTCTGATACCCGCAATGGTCAGGAAATAGCCAATAGAAACACCGTCTTCAAGGAGAGGTATTTTAACTCAATAGATACCAGTGGTTCGAAAAAGCTCCTTGTAAGGTCTCGTAAAACCAAGTTGAGGTCCCAAGGTTCAATTGGATGAATAAACGGGGACTAAACGTTCAGTACCCCTTGCATAAAATCTTGAAAACCTGCAAGTTTTCTCTGAAAAAAGATAGAAAATGCAGACACCTGCATCTTTAAGGAAGCCAAACAAAGGCCCTTCTCTAGCCCTGTTTGAAGAAAAGATAACAGATGGGAAAGATTAAACGAGTATTGTGAAAACACTTTGATTTACACCACCAGATGTAGGACTTCCACGCCCCATAGTATTTTGCTGATGAAGAAGGCTTTCTAGCCCTGAACAAGTGTAAATCCCACTGGAAAAGAAACCTCTAGATCTAAGACTCAGGGTCTAAGCCACCACGTCATCAAAGTCAGCTGACGCAAGCCTTGGCAAAGGATTGGACTCAGAGAGAAGGACTGGACGCAGAGGTAACTGGAAAGGAGGAGCTGCAGACGTTGCGAGGATGTCCGGGTACCAGGTCAGCGAGGTCAATCCGTAGCCCTAGTATTGCAGTACTTTCTCTCTTTAACCTCTTTAGCACTCTGGGAAGTATGGGAACAGTCAGCATCAGGCGAAAATGCCATTGAAAACATTGCGTCTGTGAATCCTGCGACTGGATCTCTGGCCTACGCGCAGCAGCGAGGAACCTTGAAGTTCCTTTGAGATGCCATGAGATGTATCTCTGGATCCCAACGGTGCGCTAGAAGATGAAGTACCTTCTTGTGCAGAGATTACTCTCCCACCTGATGGGTCTGACGACTGAGAATAGTCATCCTCCCAATTTCCGGGTTGTATTAGGCCTCAGTAGACTGTTCGAAATTTATATATGTACATATGGGCAGACAGCCTTCATGGGGAAGTCAAGGATCGTAAAACTTGAGATCTCTAATGACTAGCCCCCAAAACTACAGAATGGTGACCGTGATAATTAAAGTCCACTCCCAAGACTAGGAAACGACCCTAGTAGAGGAGTGACCTGAGTTTTCTTTGTAAGTCCTCAAACGAAACAGGGCGTGCGGAACTGCCTAACAGACTGAGGCCATTGCTCCTAGGAGTCTCCCACACTCCAGAAACGATACTCTTGTCTCTTTCCAGAATGAATCTGGTCCTGTTGAAAACTGCCAGAATCTTGTCCTCTGCCCTAAAAAACTTGTTGATTGGTGTCAAAATTAGAACTAAGGATCGCGTTCCCTGAGCTGGAGTTAGGGATGATTTCAGCCCGCAACAGACCCTGAGTTCAGAGTAAAAAGGGCCTTGTGTTTAAGTATTGTCATTTGGAATACAAATTGAAACAATCCTCCTTACCCAGGCATTGGGGAGAAGAGCTAGTTATTAAAATGGGACTGTAACATACGGGCCCCAACTCTCCCCCTCCCCCCAATGATTGGGGGGCCTGTGCTGATGAATTTTATTTAGCAAGCTTGGCAACACCTCACTTAACAGGAATCTTGTACCACGGGACCCTCCTCTGGAGGAACTAACTGATCCCTCTGGGATTAGCGAAGGGGGCAAAAGTAAAAACGTAGCTTTGTTTTTACGCAAGTAAAAAGAGGTTCTAGCTTCTAACTGTGAACCGAAAAGGGATTCACCCTTCAAAAGACCATAATTCCGATCCGCTGGATCCATGGAATCCACGTCCGCTGACCAAAAGCGTAAACATAAATCTCTCTTAAGCGCCATAATTAGGGTGGAGATTTTAACAATTGTGGAAGTGGCATCAACTGATACCTGACCCACATATTCAGATGCATCTCTGATGTGTTCTGCCAAAAAGAAGCCTTTGGCTAAGTCACACCTTTTGTTAATTTTGAACTGTTTTAATAGGTGTATTTGCAGCTCTGAAGCCATGTCAGGGAGACCATACAAACTCAGCACAAATAAGGCCCAGTCTGGGAATGGGACTCATGACTTCAGTGCCGTGAGATACAAGTGCTAGTCAGTGAGCCACCCTGCATCTTAAAGGTCTGACCAGCCGGGAATCTGGCTGAGCCTTGCATATGTGGCTTCTTTGCGGCAGGACAGGTGATTGGCTGGATAAACTGGGTTTGAGTCAGTGACATGCTACACCAAGGGTCCTGCTCTCCCTCTAAGACTAAAGAGCTATGGAGACATTACATTTTTAAGAGAAAACTGCTCACTCTCCCAGAAGAACCCTGGATTTGGTCAGGTGTTCAATAAAGGAGTCAGCTAAAGGAAACGTAGTTTCGCATCAAAGGTCTCTGGCTAGTTAACACTACATTCTGAGTCCCTTGGGCAAAAGAAGGATCCCAAAGTTGAGGGAAATCCTTTTCTAACCTCTCCTTTCTTACTGCTGTTGCCCTCCCCCCCACCCCGCCGAATGTTCTCTGCTCAGCAGACCTTTCAGGAGCAGTCCGCGTTAAACAAAATAATTCTCCAGCACAGCTGGGATTTGGGGACCGGGACCGCACGTGTGGTCTGTAATGGCGGCTGCCTGAGAAACCGAGAGTTCCGTTACAGCTTGGAGTAATTTCTGCACCTGACGTCTAGCAGATTTCTTATGCAGAGGATCAAGAAGGCATTCCACAGAGGAAGATTCCTTTGCTAGGCTCTGAATTGACTCAGCCAGCGATGGCTAACCCCGACTCAGCCCGAGAAACCCCTAGAGTGGACGGTACCAGCTGAGTTGAAGGGTAGTGTGGTGCATTAGAAGTAGCAAAGACTCACTTACCACACGCTGAGTCATTACCCGGGAGTTTGGCAATTGGATTGGTGATAGATCTAAGCCAGGCTGCTTCTCCACCGATGCCGGAATAGCCACAGGCAAGGTTTGGTCACCAGCCCTGGCTTCGCATGTCGTAAACATGGCCTCTGGGTTTACCTGTCCACTAGGTAATTATATAATTACAATTGGTACAAGTATAAAACAGCACATTAGTCTACCCGCCGCCTTCTGTCTGGCTTTGCCTGTCTCCTAGCAGAACTGTATCACCTTCACAGTAAACTACTGATAGTGGGAAAATGATTATAATTTATATAATAACTGTTTTTTGTTTTTTTTAAATACATACAACATTTATCCATATATTAATAATATATATATATATTAATAATTAAAAGTAAGGGTGAAAGACATGCTGCAAAACAGACTGCAAGCCCAGAGCACAACAAGAAAGTAAGAGAGAGAGTGTGAGGTAAACAGATGTGTGGAACAGAGCAGAGCTATTCCCAATGTGGCCACACGGTGGGGCCAGAGCACTGTTTGGCGCTCTTTTTACTGTGTGAGGAGACCTTCGCTGTATGAGGGAAAAATTCTCCCTACTTACTGTTAGCCGTCTCTCCCCTTCAGCGCTGCATGTGCAGAAAGCAACTGGACTTTCCTGTCAAGGAGAACTGCTTTCTGCTGCTGTCCCCCCTGACAAGTGTACTCTGACACAGCATAACTTCTTGTCAGCGCAGTGGAGGGACTGGACCGCACCGCACATGCGGTCAGTAATGGCAGCTGTACAGTGCCGTCTCTGACAGCCCCAAGCAAGCTGCCACTCTTGCTGATGGGAAGGGGGGTGAGGGAAGTCCGCACTCTACTCACCCCCAGCCACGCTGAGGCCAGGAGAGAAGGCAGCCCGCAGGCTATTCACTCCTGATGGGGCCTCAGCGGTTAGCAAGGTCTCCCCCTGGTGGAGGGAGACCTCCATAGCACCCTTAATTTAATAAATAAATTAAATAAAAAGGACATTAATATAAACATGTGAAGAGGAACAGAGCCCTCCAGAAGTATGCCCTGCTCCTTTGGGCACTTACATTCCTGGTTGGAATCCCTAGGGGTAGGGGCATAGTAGGGGAGGAGTGTTCAATTTAACACTTTCAGGTATGAAGTGCCCTGACTCCACGAACCACCTACTATACCCCTATGGTTACCAATGTCCCCCAATGGATGTAAGAAAAAGTTATTTAAGTAAGGTACCACATATTTTTGCCACAAAATATAGTGAGAGAGAGACCATTTTTAAACTGAACAGCAAGGCAAAGCTGCATACTAAAATTGTAGGTTTTGTTGAATAGCCGATTCTTGTGAGAGTGGACCAGATTCACAACCCTGAATTTTTCACTTATGTGCCTATTTTTCCGTTTGTAGCTACTATGCATGCGTAGTAACTATTTTACGCTATCTACATAGCACTTTGTTACGTAGATTACGTACATGTGGTCTTTAAGACTGCATGTACGCAATCTACGTAACAAAATGCTACATAAATAGCGTAAAATAGTTACTACGCATGCGTAGTAGCTATAAATGGAAAAATAGGCACATAAGTGAAAAATTTCGGTGTTTTGAATCCGGTCCAGTATTTGGATCTACCTCATAATTTGGTTATGAAGAAAATTATGAACTAGGAAACTTTGGGATGTTGATGGGGAGAAGAAGATATATAGGTATAAGTAGTTTAATTTGAATGTTGGCAAGGCCATTGATTTGCAAAGGTGGAAAGAAGAAGCAGTTGCAGTAAGAAATAAATATTCGTCTAGCACCAACAATAAGCATACATTGAAGAGGGTAGAAGCATGTGAGTTGGTGGCCAAACAGGAGGAGGATGCTTTTTGGCAACAGGATATTTTCATGGCCCTAGGATTAAGGAAGACTGATACTAGATATAAATATGAACCAAGTAAAATTATGAGCGGGAATTAATGAGACAGGGACGAGTCAAAAGGAACAAATCAATTCTGCATTAAAAAATAACTGCTGGTTGGAAGAAAGCGTAGTTACTTTGGGTGGGTATCATCAGTATATAGTTGATATGTTAGAGGTGCTAGTTCGTTAAGATTCTGATTGAATTTGAATTGCTTTATAGCACACAAAGCATTTACTCGCACTTCATTTATTTATTCAGAAAACTAAAGGAAAAGAAGAAATAAACAAACGCAAGAAATCTGTTAATAATACTGCCAAGGAAGATGATCTGGTGCAGGATGAAGAGATTAAGCCAGAGGGCAGAGCAAAAGATGTGAGTAAAAGACATAACCGGATTAATGATGATGAATAGTGAATGTGATCAAATTTCTTTTACTGTATAATTTTAGGGTTTGGTAATGTTATGTATAGTATGGTTTCACTGCTCTTTTCCCTCAATCACTGAATGTGTTTTCAGGACATGGATTTCTGGCTAACAAGTTCCCAGACACTACCACAAGACCAGGTTAGTTGACTCCCCCTGAAATCAACATGGTTTAGCCCATGAGTAACTAAGTTCAAGCACTTAACTAGGTCTGGATCAGGCCCAATGTCTATAACTTTGGCTGCATACTTTGGCTTAGAGTTGCTGGGAGAGATGATCCCAAAGCGGAAAAGTGACATGACAGCAGTGGGCTGAAAAACCTAAATGCCTAGTAACATGGCTCTGAGACTAAATCTAGACTTTCTTGTGTGCACACTTGGCGCTGCAGTAATAATCTTGAAGCATAATCATTATTGTTTTACACACAGACACCTTCAGCACACAACATTCCTGAACACACTGCAAGTGCTGAGGAGCTGGAGGAGTCCAAGACGACTGAATTAGAGGGGGAAGTTCATGAAAAACCAGAGAAGGTACTTAACATTGCCATTATTTTGTCCCTTTTTATTTCCCTTCCAATGTCTTGATATTTGGAATTAACTGTAGACAAATGTAAACTAATTAGGCAGGTTAGGTTAACAACTGGTATGCCAACTGTTTTGTCAGTTGCACCTTGTGTTCTGTAATTATGTATAGGTTGTGATTAAATTACGTTGACTCAATGATGTTGATTCAAAGTAGTAGTTAATTGTGCCCTTGAAATGGGAGTATTTTTTTATGTGATCTTGTTCAGCAATTTAATTTCTATTTTGTTGGCTGGCTTCCAGCTCCACACAGGGGTAGGCTGACGGCAACGGAGCACAGTTAATACTTTCCTCTGCCTATTCATAGAAGTAGGCTGAGAGCCCTGCGCGCTTCTGAAAAGGGGCACCACCATTTTTAGGATGCTTCCACTGTTCTCTCTCAGTTGAGAGAAGGGCATAGTAGGAGAGGAAAGCATCAGAGCCGACCCCAGGTTTATTTTACCCTCTATCTGGAGAGGAGGTGAAGCAAACTGTAGGCACTGGGCAGTATATTTTGGAGGGCCATTCCTGCAAGGTGTCTCCCTTCTCTCTACAGGATCAACTGTCCCAGAGTGGGTTTTTCAGCAACACCATTTTTTAATCCTGTGAGGAGCTTTCTTAGTTACAGGTGCTGTTTACATTACATTTTGCTCCCACTGGATTAACATAGCAGCACAGCATACCAGCTTTGTGACCCAATATTGATTACTTTTTGCCTGTTGATGCACATGACCAGAATGGTCAGTCCGTTAGGTGGTACAGAATTTCCATGTTAACAAACCTATACTAGTTGTTAACTGGAAAGGTATCATTTACCTCCTCATAGCCATTCTGAACATATACCTGTTGTAATTCAAGAATTTGTTTCTCTATTTTTGTGATTTGACTTGATGACCATAAATACAATTGTAAAAATTGTAGCACTAAGCACATATAATTTTTTTTTTTAAATCTCTTTATTTATGTTGTTTTTTTTGTTTTTTATCCAATTTTTTATATACAAACCAAACGGCTAGTAGGCTAGTATTAGAGTATTATTATGATAATTATATATATGTAATATCTATATTATAATTTTAGAAGCTAGCAGAGTAAGTACAAATTCTCAAGCGAATGTTATCAATACAAAGGTACCACGATAATGGGTACCAAACTTATCTTACGAAAACTTATACTGCACTATCAAGACTTTTGAGAAAATTTTGTAGAGCGAGAGGGAAGGAGAGGGTAGAAAAAGAATTGGAAAGGGAGATAGAAGGGTGGCCGAGTGCAATTTCCTCTGAGTCCCAGGGGTAGAGGCGTTAAAAAAAAAAAAAAGTTATGCCATAAGGTCCATGTGGATTGGTAATGGTTCACCCTGTTATTCATTAAGGCCGTAATATATTCCATAGCTGACAGATGCCATATCCTATTCAAAAGGGCTGTATGGGAGGGTGGCTGGGGGTTTTTCCAGTTTTTAGCTATTAGAGATTTAGCTGCATTGCAACAGTGTACTAGAAGTTTTTCCGTCGGCTTAGGCAACTGGGGTATAGGCTTACTTAAAAGGTACACGGGGGGTCCACAGGAAGATCACTCTCTAGTAATTGATTGAGAAAGCTAATTGTGTCCTTCCAAAACCGGGCTATTATGGGGCAGCTCCACCAAATAAGAAAAAAGAACCAATCTCCCCGCAGTTTCTCCAGCACTGATTAGATACCAAAGGGAAAAAAAGATGTAGTTTAGAGGGGACTAAATACCAACGCGTATATACCTTGTACGCCGTTTCTTTTACTCCTACATTGATGGACGCCTTGGCAACACGAGTCCTGATATCCGACCATGCCTCGCTGTCCAATGGAGCCCCTAGATCTTCTTCCCACGATAATTCATGCGGTTCTCGTTCCTCAGGTGTGGGTTGCAACACCGTATGGTACAATAGAGAGATCATGCCTCTTTGCCCCACTGAATAGGTACAGAAGTGCTCAAATTGGGTTGGACGCCACGGAGTCTTAGAGTGAGCTAGAGTCTGGATGAATTTGCGGGCTTGAAGGTACAGGTATAAGGCTGACTCTGGGAGACCGTGTTTAGTTCTAAAATCTGCGAATGTTTGAGGAGCATATTGCCCCAGAATATGAAGGAAACGATCTATGCCCTTCTTTGCCCAAGACTGTGTTATTTGAGAAGGGACACTTGGGGATGTAACCAGATAGGAGTCAAAGGTGAGGGGAATGAAGTGAGCTCCAACTTTGAGTGTATTGTGTCCCATATTTTGAGGGTGTATTGTATGGTTGGTGATCCCCTGAGCCCCAGCCGGTCTGTTGGATTTAGGTAACCAGGGAAGATACTCCACCTTTCCAGTATCAAGAAGTGCGTTTTCTATGTCCACCCACCTTTTAATACCGGGTCTAGAATGCCATGTGACAATGTGGCTCAACTGCGTCGCTAAATAATTGTGTAGCAGGGGTACCCCTAAGCCTCCCTCTACCTGGGATTTAACCAATAGGGCTCGACATAGCCTGGGTTTTTTCCCCTCCCATATAAAGTTCATACAAGAGGTTTGTAAGGCTTTAAACACAGAGGTGTGGACCAATATAGGTAGAGTCTGGAACAAATACATCAGACGGGGAAGAAGATTCATTTTCACTGCGTTTATTCTCCCTATCCAAGAAATGTACATGGGCTGCCACTTCTCCAGGTCACGTTCAATTGTTCTAAGAAGGGGGGTGTAATTGGCTTTATATAGCACATTGTATGTTTTAGTTATTTGAATCCCTAGATATTTGAGCGAATTAGTGCGCCACTGGAAATTGAAACTAGCCATCAGACCCTGAAGAGTCTTATGAGGGACATGTAAGGACAGTGCTTCAGATTTTGAATGGTTCATTTTATAGCCTGAGAGACGACCATACTCAGTAAGTTCTTTAAATAAATTTGGTAGCAAAATTTGCGGATTAGACAATGTAACCAATATGTCGTCAGCAAATAACGAGACTTTGTTTTGGTTATGTCTGAGGGTGATTCCTGCAATATCGGGATTTAAACGAATCTTAGCGGCTAGTGATTCGATGCTTAGTGCATAGATAAGTGGGGAGAGGGGGTAGCCCCGTTGCGTGACGTTTTTTAGTGCGAACACAGGGGAGAGCAAACCATTAGTAAAAATTGAGGCTGAGAGAGATTGGTAGAGGGCCTTGACCGCTGTTAGAAGGTTGTCTTTAATCCCAAAGGATTGCAGAGAAGATATCATAAAATTCCAGGAAAGGCGGTCGAATGCCTTGTCGGCGTCAAGGGCTAAAATTACGGAGGGGGAATGAGTCATATTAATGTGATGGATTAAATTAACGGTACGCCTGATATTGTCGGCTGCTTGTCTTGTTGGAATAAACCCTACCTGGTACGGGTGTATAAGGGAAGGGAGAATCTTGTTTAGCCTTACTGCCAATACTTTAGCGAACAACTTTAACTCGCAATTAATCAGGGAAATGGGACGATAATTGGCACAAACCGTGGGATCTTTTCCTGGCTTTGGGATTACAATTATTTTAGAACGGGTAGTCTCGGGCATAAAATGGTCTCCTTGGAGTATGCAGTTAAACAAATCCCTGAGCCACGGCAGGAGTACCTTTGCAAAAGATTTATAATACGCCGCTGGGAATCCATTGGGGCCAGGAGCCTTGCTAGATTTCTGCGTTTTCAACGCTTTTTGGACCTTCTCTAGGGAGATTTCCGCATTTAGCATCTGAGCTGCCCCCTCGTTTACCTTTGGCAGATTACAAGTTTTTAAATAGTCGTGAACCTGGGTGGACTGATCAGCTGTTCCTGATTGCTGCAAGTTGTACAGCTGGGTATAGTATTTTTTCAAATATTTAGTTTATTTCTCTGGGATCGTGGAGCAGGGTCCCGGTAAAGTCCCTTAGTCTGGGGATAGCTTGAGTAGCTCTCTTAGCTCTCAGGCGGGTGGCGAGAAGTGAGTCGGCTTTATTGCCTTTCTCGTAAAACCGCTGCGAAGCTTACATTCTGCTTTTTCAGCTAACAGATTTTGGAGTTCCCCGCGCACCTTAATCAATTCTTTCAAAATTGATTGGTCTAATGTCTGTTTATGTTGTTGATCTAAGCTTTGCAGCCTCTTTGACAATGCTAAAATAGTGGCTTCCTGTTTACGTTTATGTTGGGAGGCATACTGGATGACTGTCCCTCTTATAACCGATTTGTGTGCTTCCCAAAGCAGGGGCATGTTATATCAGTGGTGTTGTTAATCTCAAAGTATTCATTCATTTTTGCGGTAACCGCCTCCTGAAATTTTGGGAATCTTAAGTGTTTTGTTCAATCTCCAATTGGTCCTATTCGCGGGGTAGTTACCTATATCTAAGGTGATGGAAATCATCGAATGGTCCGTCCATACGGTGGGTATAATATCCGCGTGGGTTAGGGTTTGTATGAGCGAGGCGCAGGTAAACCACATGCCAATTCTAGAATACGCATGGTGGGGTGAGAATAAAATGTGTAATCTTTGGTAGGATGAAGTGCCCGCCACGTGTCAAAGAGGCCTAACTCAGAGAGTTGCTTGTTTAAAGCCTTGGAACCTGTGTGTGTTGGGCCCGAGAAACGTACGGTGGAACGGTCCATATCGTGGGAGATAACCGTATTGAAGTCCCCACCTTGCAATACAAAATCCTTGCTCACTGTGTGAAGTTTAGAGAAAAGATGTGAAAAAAAGATGCTTGGCCTGTGTTGGGAGCATAGATGTTAGCTAGTGTTATGTCCGATGGACACAGCCTACCTGAGACTATGAGATAACGGCCTTCCTCGTCAGCCAACGAATCTGTAACCTCCAGTGGGGCATTACGACTTATCAGGATAGCTGTACCATTTCGTTTAGAACCCGCATTCGCATATAATGCAGTGGGTTACTGCCTCGTGGACAGCGAGGGATGGCCGGAAGCTTTCAGGTGCGTCTCCTGGATGAAAACAATATAAGCCTTATGTTTAGATATAGCATTGAATAACAAAGACCTTTTTTGAGGCGTGTTCAACCCCTTGGCATTCACCGAAGGAAGGGTCAGAGGCATAATACTGCGCTCGAAGGACGGCACTTAGGAGGGGCAGAGAAAAGGAAAAGAGAAAGAGTAGCGAAAACCAATGGAATCCGCAAACAGATGAGAGATTTCTTAAAGGGAAAGGGAGAGAAAAGAAAAAGGGGGGAAAGACGAAGAAGTAGTAGCTAAGGTCACCCAAAATAGGGTGGGAAGCTACTTAGTTGCGAGTCCTTGCACCAAGTAACAGAAGGACTTGGGTGTGGGGGTATCACCTATAAGCTAAATATAATAAATACTGCAATTTACGCTGTAATATTAAAATTACACTACAGATAGTAAGAACTGTTGGGTCCCAAAGTGGGGGGGTGGTTAATCAACCGAGATATTAGTTTGGAGTGGGGGCCAATTTAATGGGCCCCCCAAAGGAACCAAAAAAGAAAAGGAAATACCAAAATTATAAGATAACATACACACTTGTATCTAGCAACCTAGACTAGTAACTTTAACAAACTATACAAATAGAATTTGTTATATCCAGATAATATTGAGCAATGTCCTACAATATAAGCTAAACAGGTATCTCCAACTCAAGAGCGAATAATGTAAAATCCCTATATAGACAAGGTAAGGATACTTAAACTTAAAGCTATAAACATATTCAATCCCCTGGTGAGTGAAGGTCGAGGTTCCTCAGCAAAGTTTTCCCTCTTCCGGGGTCCTGATGGCGTGGGTACGACCACTGGCCTCCACTAGCAGACTAAATGGAAATCCCCAGCGATAACTGAAATCATGATCCCGAAGAGCTTGAGTGATGCCTTTACTCAAGCTTGAAATATCTAAAGTTCAATCCCTTCAAACATAGTATGATTCGAATTCTGGCTGGCTTTCACTATGTTCTCCTTGAGATGGTAGGATAGGAATTTAAGGATTATATCTCCAGGTGAATGTCTTTTTCGTTAAGGGAAGGAATCAGGGCTTGGAAGAGACGCTTCAAATAAGATTAAATATCTGAGGGTTCCACCGCTTCTGGAATATTACGTATCCGCAAATTATTCCGTCGCTCTCTATTTTCTAAATCCTCATTTTTTTCCTTTAAAAATTCCACTTCCCTGCTCAGGTAGTCAAGATCATTGTTGACCCCATCTTGGAACTGCTGGTGCTGGGCAGAGGTTTTTTTTCCAGCTCTTGGGTCCTTTTTGACATGTCTGTAATATCTTTTTGTAGGGCTCCTACCGCTTTCTGCAGTTCTGCTGCAAAGGAGGTTTTAGATCGAGAATTAGCGTTTGGAGGGATCGAATGTCCGCTTTTGTGGACGGAGCTCCGTCAAGATCCATATCCTGATCCGAAGAATCGTTTAGTGGAGACGGAGGGGATATCTGAGTTAAAGTTTTGTCCTATTTAGGGAAGTGTTGAGTGATCTCGACATTTCCAGCTCTCCGCCCCCTCGCAGGGGTTTTTTCTGTGCTCATAGCGTGTATAGGAGTAGGTATAACGGTGCGTAAAACGTTCCAGATTGTATTATAGCAATATAAACGGTTCCAATGAGGGACCCAGAAGTAATTTTAATACATCAAGATGATATCGGCAATAATAAGAACAGAACTGGGGGGGACTTTTAGAGTGCTGAGAGTGTACTGGGTAGCTTGGCCCAAAAAGCTTACGACTCACAGCAGGTGTTTAGGGTCACTTCAAAAACACACAAAATGAGAGCACATCTGGCCAGAGGGAAAGACCTTTTCCTGGTACAGTGTAACAGTGGATCCAGGTTAATGTAGCAGGTGCACTTATGTTTTAATGTCCTTGTATAGGAACCTTCCTGGTTAGCGAGGATGACTCAGGCCGATGCCTAAGAGTGTTGCAGGTCTGGTGTTGGCCCCTGTATGCAGGGAGACCCTGTGCTCTTGATTTTATGTGCCCTCTAGCAGTTTGGAAGTGAGTTATACTTGAGGGGGAGGGAGGGGAGGCGGTGACGGTTGTCCGGCTGATCCACACTATTACCCTAGCTGACCAAGCTGCAGAACTAACCCTTTAGTGCTGGTGGGCTTGTAGGCAGGGATATTGACTGGCTCACCACACTCAACAGGTAAGCAGCAACGGGCCTGTGTCCCCTAGAGAGCCTGCAGCCACGCTGAGAGGCTAAATGGCTGTGTCCAGACACTGTTCCCTGAAACTGGTCCCGCGGCAAGGGCTGACCTGATATGCAACCAAAGGAGGCTCCAGCCACCTGTGACACTCGGTGCTGTGAAGGAAGAGATGCGGGGAGATCAGACGCCGAGTCCTCACTCCATGCGGTAGGAAAGAAGGCGGGTGCAGCTCACCCATCTGCAGCGTTCACCCTGTATCACGACTCCTCACTGATCCAGGAGGTTGCCACGGAGTAGGTTGCCCCACGAGCCTGTAAAATCGGAGGATGCGCGGGTGGTTCTCGCCCTGGGGGGGAGGGAGGACGGACTCCTCCGGGGGGCAGAATAGAGCTTGAGGCCTAATAGGCCCGACGGGACCACTGTAGCCTGGCTCCCCCGGGGGACGTTGTGTAGCGGTAGGTCCGACGGCAGGTCTGGGCACTGGGGGTGAAAGATAGGCAGCCCAAGTAAAGTGGGGGTTCCCTGGAGGCTTTCAACCGACTTGGGAACCGGGAAAAAGGCAAAAATGGCGATATAAATAAGGAGCTCAGCAGCGGCACGTCCGCTCTCCTCGGTGTCAAAACCACGCCCCCCCCCCACATATAATTTTTTAATGGACGTAGATAAACTTGATTTATTTAACAAATATGAGCAATACATAGGGTTTGCTATGCTTTACATGTATTCTTAATTGTTACGGTCTTTGTAGCAGAAGTCTCAACGGCATAAGAAAAAACATAAAAAAGAGAAAGATGAATCTAAGGAAGATAAGAAATCTCGGAAGAAGAAACACCACCATCACCACAATGAATCATCTGTAGGAGATCATACAGAATCTGTTCATAATGGCACTATGGAAGAAGAGGAACCTCTGCCGGTAAGGCGTAATGGCAATCCAATTTTTACTGATGGTGACTTATGTGATTGTGTTCATATGATGGCATTATAATAACTTATTCCTTTTTTATTTTTTATATTATTCCCTTAGCCAATGTCCAGTTATTGCCTCTTGGCTGAAAGCAAATTCATTAAAATGGTGAGTTACCATTTAAACATAAATTATTTTATGCAAAGTTCTGATGATAATTAGATATATTAAACTTAACATACCATTATTACCTACACACTCCATGCCTGACTGTTTTGCTTGCCTTCCACACTGCAAGATGAGTATAATGGAGATCTTCAGTTTTACTAAAGCTTTACACTGTAATTTTTTTTTGTTTCACTGCATTTTATCATAGAAGCCTTCAACTTTTTTTTTTTTTTTTTTTTTAATCAGCAGATAGTCATTAGTTGACTAGTTCAGTTTTGTCGTCCTGGTGGTGTTGCCTTACACATATAGTTTGCTATATTATTATTATCGCTTATTTAAATTGCGCCACATTTAAGGCCTGATTCAATTAACAATTCGTGCGTTGTTCGCTGTGCTCCTTTTCCCATCTATTTTGATACCGAGGCTAATTAAATCAGGCCCATAGTGTTCTTTACAGAGAACATTAGCAATTCACATCATTCCCTGCCTCTAATGGAGCTACATACCGAGGTCAGTAACACACACACGGCAGTCCATTAACTTCCCAGCATGTTTTTGACATGTGGGAGGTAACTGGAGCACCCGGAGGAAAATTACGTAGAGAATTTACAAATTACACAAGGAGTACATACAAAAACTCCACACAGAGGTCTAATCCATGAACCAAACTCATGACCTCATCGATGTGAGGCACAAGTGCTACTCACTGAGTCACTCTACTGTCCGTATACATCTATATATTTATATTTAACTCTGGAGAATGATGATGATTATAATGCATTTATTACTTCCCATGTAAAAATGGATAATATTATATCAGGTATACAGTTGTGCTCATAAGTTTACATACCCTAGCAGAATTTGTAATTTTCTGGCCATTTGTCAGAGAATATGAATGATAACTCACAAACTTTGCTTTCACTCATGGTTAGTGGTTGGGTGAAGCCATTTATTGTCAAACAACTGTGTTTACT
This sequence comes from Limnodynastes dumerilii, assembly GCA_011038615.1. Taxonomy (NCBI): domain Eukaryota; kingdom Metazoa; phylum Chordata; class Amphibia; order Anura; family Limnodynastidae; genus Limnodynastes; species Limnodynastes dumerilii. The sequence continues at coordinate 121,633 of WWET01002487.1, forward strand.
CTTTTTAAATCATAATGACAACAGAAACTACCCAAATGACCCTGATCAAAAGTTTACATACCCCAGTTCTTAATACCGTGTATTGCCCCCTTTAACATCAATGACAGCTTGAAGTCTTTTGTGGTAGTTGTGGATGAGGCTCTTTATTTTCTCAGATGATAAAGCTGCCCATTCTTCTTGGCAATTCTTGGGCTGTCTAGCATGAACTGCACGTTTGAGATCTCCCCAGAGTGGCTCAATGATATTGAGGTCAGGAGACTGAGATGGCCACTCCAGAACCTTCACTTTATTCTGCTGTAGCCAATGACAGGTCGACTTGGCCTTGTGTTTTGGATAATTGTCATGTTGGAACGTCCAAGTACGTCCCATGCGCAGCTTCCGGGCTGATGAGTGCAAATTTTCCTCCAGTATTTTCTGATAACATGCTGCATTCATCTTGCCATCAAGTTTCCAGTGCCTTTGTAGCTCACACATCCTCAAAACATCAGCGATCCACCTCTGTGTTTCACAGTAGGAATGGTGTATCTTTCATCATAGGCCTTGTTGACTCCTCTCCAAATGTAACGTTTATGGTTGTGGTCAAAAAGTTTAATTTAGGTCTCATCACTCCAAATGACTTTGATCCAGAAGTTTTGAGGCTGGTCTCTGTGCTGTTTGGAGTATTGTAAGCGGGATGCTTTGTGGCATTTGCGTAGTAATGGCTTTCTTCTGGCGACTCGACCATGCAGCCCATTTTTCTTCAAATGTCTCCTTGTTGTGCATCTTGAAACAGCCACACCACTTTTTTTTCAGTTCTGTATTTCAGCTGAAGTTGTTTGTGGATTTTTCTTTGCATCCCGAACAATTTTCCTGGCAGTTGTGTCTGAAATTTCTGTTGGCCTGACTGATTTGTTTTCCACCGAATCCCTCATTTTCCACTTCTTAATTAGTTTGAACACTGCTGATTGGCATTCTCAATTGCTTGGATATCTTTTTATATCCCTTTCCTGTTTTATACAGTTCAATTACCTTTTCCCGCAGATCCTTTGACAATTCTTTTGCTTTCCCCATGACTGAGAATCCAGACACGTCAGTGCAGCACTGGATGAAAGATGCAAGGGTCTTTCAGGAGTCCAGAAACTCACTGACCTTTTATACACACACACTGATTACAAGCAAACAGATCACAGGTGAGGATGGTTACCTTTAGTAGCCATTCAAACCCGTTTGTGTCAACTTGTGTGCAAGTTATCAGGCCAAAATCTCCAGGGTATGTAAACTTTTGATCAGGGTCATTTGGGTAGTTTCTGTTGTCCTTAAGATTTAAAAAGAGTAAACACAGTTGTTTGACAATAAATGGCTTCACCCAACCACTAACCATGAGTGAAAGAGTTATCATTCATATTCTCTGACAAATGGCCAGAAAATCACAAATTCTGCTAGGGTATGTAAACTTATGAGCGCAACTATAGATAAGACTTAATACCCTCCCACTCTGCCTTCTATATAATACTCAAACTTGGTTTTTAAGTCGCTTCTAAATTTATCATCACTTCTACTTTTTATAGATATACAGTTACATTAGGTTCCACTTGCACCAGTCCAAAAAGTGTTAAGGATTGGGGGGGGGATATTGTGATATTGTTTTTTTTGCAGTCATGTAATGCTGCACAATTAATGTGATTATTGTTCTTGCTTGAGCTTTAGTTTGTACATATCATGCATATAATGCTGTCTGATGATGGTAAATTAAGAAATAAATCCACTTGTAATGTGAGGAGATAATGAGAGCCAAATGTTCGTAGATGTTAATCCTCTATGCGCTGGTATGGTTATAATAGGTATGGAATATATCCCACATATAATTATATGGGGATAGTAGGAAATGAATACAAATGGTTAATAATCCTCTGTAGCGATATGGGGTTTCAGTCCAAAAAATAGTAAGCAGTACAAGACCGCAGAGAACAGTTCCCAAGAGGATAGTGGATTGTTAAGATGCGTTTTAATTAGCAATGTCAGATAGAGTTGTCGTTATTACCGTGGTTCCGTAGGCAAATAGCAATGGAACTCCGCAATGTGAAATCAACTGGGAACTTGGATCCTCCAAAAACTCTATGCACGCACAAAAACCATCTGTTGAGGTAACGGCTCACACGTGGAGCCGCAAGCTGGCATAAGCACACCCGTCCGACACCGGATACTCTCCTCCCGACAATGCGTGGAAAATGGTGATGTGAGTAGTATATTGTAGAGCAGACAGCCAAAGCTTAGTAATAGCTTGTACTTTGTAGAGCCCGGTGATCTATTGCTGTTTATTCTGCTACAGAGTAAAAGCTATTACTAAGCTTTGGCTGTCTGCTCTACAATATATTACTCACATCATCCTTTTTCCATGCATTGTCGGGAGGAGAGTATCCGGTGTCGGACGGATGTGTTTATGCCGGCTCGCAGCTCCACAGATGGTTTTTGTGCGTGCATAGAGTTTTTGGAGGATCCAAGTTACCAGTTGATTTCACATTGCGGAGTTCCACTGCTATTTGCCTACGGAACCATGATAATAATTACAACTCTATCTGACATTGCTATTTAAAACACATCTTAACAATCCACTATCCTCTTGGGAACTGTTCTCTGCGGACTTTCTACTGCTTACTATTTTTTGGACTGTAACCCCATATCGCTACACAGAGGATTATTAACCATTTTATTCATTTCCTACTATCCCCATATAATTATATGTGGGATATGTTCCATACCTATTATAATCATACCAGTGCATAGAGGATTAACATCTACGAACATTTGGCTCTCATTATCTCCTCACATAACAAGTGGATTTATTTCTTAATTTACCATCATCAGACAGCATGATATGCATGATATTTGAACATTTTCATAGGTGTTTGTTTTCGACTCACCGTAGCGATATTATTGAGCAGACCTCATTGTTTTTACTGTAATTTTTGTTGCAACATTTATTTAGTTTCTATGTGTATAGAACTTGCTTTTTATTGAGTATTTATTAAAGTGCTCTTCCTTTCTACTTGGTTGCCACTACTAGTGAATTCATTCATCCATCTATAGACACATACGTATATTATATATTTTTCCCCCCTTTTTTCCATTTTAATTTTTTCGTTGTGTCTTTTGAAGTATAGCACAGCAAAATAGTTTTTTAAGACAAATTTTTTTTATCTAAATAAAACTTTTAAATGTAAATTAAACATTTTTCAACCTTTCTTACATTTATTGCAGATGTATGATGTTCAAGGAGATCTACAGAAGGAGAGTGAGGTCAAAGTCTCTATCATTTTTGAAAATCAAAGTCAGAGTTTCGTGAAGAACATGGAGTTAAATGTTTTGGATTCCTTAAATACAAAAATGAGAAGGCCAGAAGGTGCTTCTGTTCACGATGGTATACCTGTGCCCTTCCAGTTACCTCCAGGTAGGTTTCCTTTATTTAATAGCAACATCTTGAATTCCTCTTACATGGCACTGGATTATGAAATTATGAACAATTAATTGTCAAATTTCTTAAACATACCTGGTGATGGTTCCCTGCCTCAGTTTCTTTGCAATTGCTTCATTCTAATAGAGACTTGTCTTTTCACTGTGCTCTGCCTCAACCTTAACAATATTTAGCAGCTTTGCACTGTGTTCTAATTAGGTGTGCACCTTGTTTATCATTTTACAGTGGTGCTTGAATGAAGATTTCATTGCATGAACCTGAAAGTAGTTTAATCCTAACAGTACTGTCCTTCAGTTGTGCCTACTCTAAAGCTGTTACTAATATGCTGAAGTTGATAATGTGTTTTGGATCTAGTATATATTCTATTCTACTTTTTGCTGCTCCTAACTCTAAAACTGTCCCAACTTTGGGAGCTCACCCCTGGCAGAGGTCCTCAAGTCTCCAAAACAGCTACTCTGAGACAGCACCCCTTATCAGCTGCTATCCCAGACACGCTAGTTTGTGGCTGGGTAATTGCAAGAGTGCTGGGGTTTCTTCTTGTGTATTTTTGTAAATTACCCTTACCTTGCCTTACAGCACCTGCTCCATATTACGTTATAAATTGATGTGTAAACTGAGCTATATATCTATATAATATATATAATATATATTCTTACCCGTATAAGCGCCAGCAATTAGCATTTTATAAATATACTGCATTTTCCACTTTTGTTGGGTTTCTATTCAGGTGTGTCTAATGAAGCTCAGTTTGTGTTCACTGTCCAAAGCATTGTGATGCCCCAGAAGCTGAAAGGAACACTGTCATTCATTGTGAAGGTTTGTTATTTTGCTTGTTTGATTTTGTTGTCAAGGACTTGTAGCAATTTAGTTTTAGTTAATTTATTTAACAAGTTTGACTACTCCCAATGACTATATTCCCCACCCCCAAATAACTGATAAAACCACAATATTACAGAAGCATTGTAGGGTTCTGGAATACCACTGACTGTCTATACAAAATTGGATTTATCTCTAGGAATTTACCATCCTATTTTATACTTTGTAATATGAACATGCTCCTCTTCCTTGTTCAATGAGTTCTCAATTTTTTTGTTTATTTTTTGGTGTATTGGGCCAATAGTTCTTACATTTCTTTACATTATTTTTTACTTTGTATTTTAAAATGAATCTGTCTTACAGAATTTGATGGGGGTATTTTCTTTACACCTGACCACCAGGTGTCACAATTTTAATCTAACTCTGTATTGTCCACTGTTTAAGTATAGTTTCAGGCCTTCATGCATTTGCTTTGACCTTATTCAAGTTTTGGAAAATCTTTCCATCAGCTTTATTCAGCAGCTGTGCATTATTTTCCTAATTTTATTCGTTTGGTTAGGATTCTTTAATGTATGTTGAATATATTAGAGAAGGGGTTCTCAGCCATGGTCCTCATGTGCCACTAACAATACATGGTATACAGATCACCTCATGATCTAATTAGTACCACCCTTGGTTTTTTCCATATATGTTTGTAAATTGTTTTTATTAGGATCACAAATAATATATAGTCAGTAAATATCACAGCATCACAACTTCTCAATGTACATCCATTGTCCGAAATGACTGGGACACAGTAATAGAGCACTATAGTCAATCAAGGTCAAACAAATATAACCATTGCATGATGACATGAAATAAAACATATTGAGATGTGACTCCTGTTTTAGTTTTATTCTTTGCAAAGAGAGTAAGCAAAAGGGTAGGGGTTACGAAGGAGGGGGGAGGGGTCCAGAAAGGATCATTCTATTTAGGTGAAAAATAGATTAAAGAAGCTCTCCTGTGTCACTTAGCACATGTTGCTAAACAATAGAAAAAAGAAAGAAATGTTAGCCATTGCTCCTATTGGTTTAGGTCATTGGGATGTCAGACTTATAGATTAACAAAAAGTTTTATTCTATAAACTACAAACTGGATGTTGTAAGGGGGGGATATATTAAGTCCTGATATTTGTCAATGACTTGGAACGTCAGCCAATAAAAGCAACATGTTTACAACGCTCGTATCCTTTCCCCGACTAAGAGCTGAGGTCATCCATGTCCATATAGAAATTTACCCTGGAGAGTAATTCCTGTATAGTAGGTGGATTAGTAAGGGTATGAGGGCTTTGACTGAGTTCCAATAAGGCTTAATTAGAGGACAGCTAGTGGATCATCTGGGGATTGGTTACAGCGCCAGCATTGGTTGGGGTATGTTGGGATCATTCAGTGTAGAATATCAGGGCATCTTTACTATCTGGATAAAAGTTTATAGAGAGTCTCTACCACCGTTATACTGATGGAGCCAAGTGTAATAATCTTATTCCAAGTGTCCTCTTCAAGTCCCTTTCACAGGCTTTAGTATAACTAGGTAAATGTGGGTATAAGTAATCTAGGATCAAGCCATATAAAGACACAATTGTATGTGTGGGCTGTTGCTGTGCAGAGGCCCTCAAAAGGATTCTTTCCTCCATATATTTGCTATGCTAAACCCTTTGACATAAGATAGTGGCAAAGTTGAATATAATGCCAGTATTCCTGTCTTGGGAGATTCCATGTAGCCTGCAGGTTTGGAAAGGTGTGGGGGCTCCCTGATCCAATAACTAGCTGATTCTACGCAAACCCATCTCTAACCATAAGCGAAAGGCCCTGGGTGGGAGTCCAGGTGGGAAGTCCTTGTTGGCATGGAAGGATGTAACTGGCGACAATTTTGTGGAGATATAACTATCTAAACTGAATTGGATTGTTCATATGTCAGTCAGTTATGAACATACCTGTTATCTTCAGGAAGGAAACCTGGAAAGCATACATTGTTAGTGGCTCTTAAGGCCCGTAACTGGCTGAATGGCATATGTAGAAAATGATCCTCAAAATCATTTCAAAATAATATATATACATATATCACATACATAAATACATTTTAGTAGATATTTTTTCTATTATGAAATATTTCTATGAGTAGCATGCACCTCGTTCTCATGAAGAAACCTGTTTGATATAAAGGTGTTGTGATAGAAGTCATTATTAAAGTCATTATTAAGGTGCATTTTCTTTAATGATGTGTATAGATAACAATCTTAATCAATATTATGTTTCCAGGATGAGGAAGGATCTTCACATGAGAAGCTAGATTTCAAAATCCATTTCAGTTGTTCCTCATATTTAATAATGACCCCTTGCTTCAGGTATATATTTTAATTTTTTAGTTGTTGACTTGTTTATTAATTTTCCAATGATAAAAAACAGCACTGCAAGATGCAGATTTGCTTTTTTCATGATAATCTTCTACTCTAGCCATGCCAGTTCTCTGCAAAGCATGAATTTTGGTAAATCTCTGTTTTAGGAAATTTATGAGGGCGATTCCATTCCCCACAATGTATGGTTTATGACTGGGCTTATGATGTAGGTTTATAACTCATTTGCATATAGATTGGACACAATGTTAGATTTGTACCATTCTATTGCAAGATTAAATGTGAACATCACACCCAAAGCAGTTTTTCTATTCAGTTGCTCAACATAGCTGTCATTTTGTTAACAGATGACAAGCCAAGTGATGAGTTAAGTTGAATCTAGTCCATAAAAACCTGTTAATAAATACATTTGTATCTGCAGGTATGAAGGAGACTTTTTTGCTCTGTAAGCATACTTGCATATATCTCTTCTCTGAAATATTTACAAATCTGCTCCCATCTAATAGTTTCACAAATTTAGAAACCAGGCTCTTATTGGATATAACTGGCATTGCCCTGACTTTGCTTGGCAGTTGTCAGTATTTGAGCATCTGTTTTTAAAGAAACTGTTTATTGTGCAATTTCCTAGACTAACTGCTTTTCTGTTAAAGAAAATGCATATTTTTAAGTTGGTAGTACATTTTTACAGTTCAAACTTCTGACCTAATGTTAAGCACCCATAAGCCACATTATGTAACAATACATTTTTTAAAATTTGTCTATAATCTCTATCCTAGTCATGGCGCGTCAATGTGCAGTGCATCCTGAAAGTATTCACAGCGCTTCACTTTTTCCACATTTTATGTTACAGCCTTATTCCAAAATGAAATAAATTAGTTTTTTCCCTCAAAATTTTACACGCAATACCTTATAATGACAACGTGAAAATTTTATTTTGGAAGTTTTTTTTCAAATTTATAAAATATCAAAAACTAAAAAATCACATGTATATAAGTATTCACAGCCTTTGCCATGAAGCTCAAAATTGAGCTCAGGTGCATCCTGTTCCCACTGATCATCCTTGAGATGTTCCTACAGCTTAATTGGAGTCCACCTGTGGTAAATTCTGTTGATTGGACATGATTTGGGAAGGCACACACACGTCTATATAAGGTCCCACTTGACAGTGCATGTCAGTGCACAAACCAAGCATGAAGTCAAAGGAATTGTCTGTAGACCTCTGAGACAGGATTGTCTCAAGGCAAAAATCTGGGGAAGGGTACAGAATAATATCTGCTGCTTTGAAGGTCCCAATAAGCACAGTGGCCTCCATCATCCGTAAACGGAAGAAGTTCGGAACCACAAAGACTCTTGCTAGAGCTGGCCGGCCATCTAAATTAAGCGATCGGGGGAGAAAGGGCCCTAGTCAGGGAGGTGATCAAGAACCGGATGGTCACTCTGTCAGAGCTACAGCATTCCTCTGTGGTGAGAGGAGAACCTTCCAGAAAGACAACCATCTCTGTGGCAATCCATCAATCAGGCCTGTTTGGTAGAGTGGCCAGACGGAAGCCACTCCTTAGTAAATATCCTATGGCAGCCCACCTGGAGTTTGCCAAAATGCACCTGAAGGACTCTGACCATGAGAAACAAAATTCTCTGGTCTGATGAGACAAAGATTGAACTCTTTGGCGTGAATGCCCGGCGTTATGTTTGGAGGAAACCAGGCACCGCCCCTCACCAGGCCAATACCATCCCTACAGTGAAGCATAGTGGTTGCAGCATCATGCTGTGGGGATGTTTTTCTGCGGCAGGAACTGGGAGACTAGTCAGGAAACATGAATGCAGCAATGCACAGACATGTTTTGGATGAAAACCTGCTCCAGAGCGTTTCTTGACCTCAGACTGGGGCAACGGTTCATCTTTCAGCTGGACAACGACCCTAAGCACACAGCCAAGATATCAAAGGAGTGGCTTCAGGACAACTGTGAATGTCTTTGAGTGGCCCAGACTTGAATCTAATCGAACATCTCTGGAGCGATCTGAAAATAGCTGTGCACCGGCGCTTCCCATCTAATCTGATGAAGCTTGAGAGGTGCTGCAAAGAGGAATGGGCGAAACTTACCAAAGATTGGTGTACCAAGCTTGTGGCATCATATTCAAAAAGACTTGAGGCTGTAATTGCACCCAAAGGTGCATCAACAAAGTATTGAGCAAAGGCTGTGAATACTTATATGCATGTGATTTCTAAATCTCCCAAAAACTTTTTCACATTGTCATTATGGGGTATTGTGTGTAGAATTTTGAGGGAAAAAATTAATTTATTCTATTATGGAATAAGGCTGTAACATAAAATGTGGAAAAAGTGAAGCGCAGTGAATACTTTTCGGATGCACTGTGTACTGTGCTTTATAATGAGTTAATACATGCTCTACAACTCTGATCTCCATCATCTATGTCCTGAGAAAGGTTTAATAGCCGTAAAATATCACTTTTGGTGACAATAACCTACTTTCAATGGTATCCTTAACAGATTACAGGATTAATTAAGAAAACAAAATATTAATGTGTGGTTGTGGTTTTATGCTATGGTTGGGGGATGGGCATGACCTATAGTTTCAGTGTTCTCCCCAGGGCCTTTTAGCCAGGTGCTCCACCCGGCTATTTTAGCTTACCACCTGGCCAGACTTGGCCCAAATGTTGATTGCGATTTCCAGCTTTTAGTTCTGGCTGTCCTCCGATGGGCTGTAAAGGCTTTCCAGCGCTGCTGAACTGTTTGTACAGTCCATCGTGGAACATCCACTGTCAGCTGGGACTGGTATAGTACCTGAAGCTTTCTTCAGTGTGATGCTGGCATGACCTAAGGTCATGTCGGCATCATTCACAAACAGGAATAAATCAATTATATGAGAGGTTTTAAAGAAAGAGCCTGGGGATTGGGTGTTCGGATACACTCAATGAAGGGAAAATTAGATTACTGGAGAGACAAGGGAGGAGATGTTGGATGGTTGGAGACATATGGGGGTGGGGTGGGGTTTTGATTGCTGGAGACACCAGGGAAGGAGACTGTATGCATCACGCTGCCCCCACCAGCTACTTTTTAATACCACCCGACTGGCAACATTTTCTGGGAGAACACTGCTTTTTACAGAATACCATCTCATTGTGACATTTTCAATGTAGTGGGAGCAGTTTTAAAACTGAAAGGAAATGTATAGTCAGTGAAGAATAACTTTTGTTTTTATGTGATTATACCAGAAAGCTGTTATGATGAAGATTATAAATATGTATTGTGTATGTTTTTTTGTTTTAATTTATGTAATCTTTTTATCAACCTTTGTTAGTGATGCTTTTGCCAAACTGTTGGAATCAGGAGATCTAAAAATGAGTTCTCTAAAAGTGGACAATACAAGTCTGACGTTTCACCACTTGCTAGCGAAGGTCTGCTTTTACCACCGCTTCACGGGTTAGTGCTAAATGAAGTTGTACTAGTCGAATATAGAAAGTAGTGCAGCATTAATAAGTACAGATTTTACTCTACTGTTTTTTTTATGTTTCAGTGATTGAGCGAGTCGATTCTTGTGCATCAATGTACAGTAGGTCAATTCAGGGCCATCACGTTTGCCTACTGCTCAAAAAGGTATATAACAATAAAAATATGGTTACTATATTTGGAGTAAGGGGGTGTGCATGGGATTTTTTCTAGTATTGTCACCTGTGTCATCTACATCTTTAATACAATTTCTGTGTGACTTCTAAATGTGTTATATGAGAGTTTTTATTGGTAAGTTTGTTAATATGTATACACAATCAGTGTTAATTAATCATACCCAGCATTTCCAGACACACTACAGGAATGAATGCTAAATTAAGCTTAAAATCTTAGCGCTTTCAGCTAGTATTGATTTCTAGTACTCTCCACACCATCATTTATTACATAATAAGAAATTTTAGCTTTTTTACATTATGAAATAATATGGATTGTTTAAAAAATGTGCTTTATTTAGCATGTGCCACAAAATTTGTACAATGTACCTACACAGTGACAATACAAATCTGTATATTAATGGTTGTATTAATGTCTACACATCTAGATACATTAGGATAAATGGAAAATTTATGGTAATTTATATCAGTAAGCGTTAATAATGTGGGACCGGATCCAGATTTAATATCGTCAGGTGATTTATGCACGCAAGGTGCGTAAATCACCTGACTGATCTGGAGGGCACATGCGCCCTCCAGATGTTATGCTAGGATTACTATAGTAATCCTAGCGTTTAAAGAATCGGACTTTGTTCCGTCCGAGCCCATTTGCGTGCAAATGGGCTGTGCTTCCCTTCCGCCCGCTAAAGCGGGCGGGGGGAAGCATGTAAACTGTACAGTGTGGGAGGGGGCCGCTGATCCGCCCGTCGCATTTAAGGCAGGCTTATGGCAGCGTAAGCTGCCATAAAGCCCGCACGACAGAGGGGAGTGACAGGGGGTGTGCACTCCCCTCTGTCTTGCGTAATTTCAGACCCCCGCGCGCACGGAAAGCACGCGGGGGGTCTGGATCCGGTCCGTGGTTTTAAACTGTGAGTTCATAAGTATCTGTTTCTGGTTGCTTGTTTATTTATTTACTTCTTTGAAAGGGTGACAAGTCAATATCAATTGATGGCAAATGCAGTGAAGCAAATCTCCTCAGCAGCCTTCTCAGTGAGATCAAATCAACGCTGGCAGAATCCTGAGTAAGAGGGACAGACGCCTTGCCTTTTAATCCCATCTCCTCTGCTCCTCCTGTAGAACACAATCAGAACTGAAAGTGAAAAGACTGAATGGAAAAAGCATGTGTATGCCCATTATCATTGCAGGAGGCCTATTTGGAAGTGGAAACTTTTATCATGCCTATTTTGATTTTTCTTTATTATAGTAATTCCAACATACTGGCCCTCAACTCTGTTTTTGTGTTTTAGTTCACATAATGTTATCCTTCTGTATCAATGAAACAGCTGGTTTGAGATCACACATTCTCTAATTTTATTGTTGAAGTGGTGCAAAATCCTTTGGATTAAATTTGATTGTTACTGCCACCCACCAATGCATTAAGATGGAACACAAATATTTTATCTCTTAGATGAGTTACCATTGTTGTGCAGAACTGTGACTTAAAAACATTTGGGATTTCTCTATCAGCTCTTTCATCAGACAGGTCCCTTTAATATTTCACATGGGCTGTTCAGTTCTGAATGGTTGCAAAACCTGTCGCTTCTGGTGATATAACAGAAAAATATTTCTGCTTTGTTTGCTGTGTTGCATGGATTGTCTATTGAGTAAGAGAAAACATAAATATAATTTTTAGGCTGGCTTTTCCTCCTTTTTGATTTTTTTTTTTCTTTTTACCAAGCCACTTATCTAATTTTTACTTACCTGGGGGTTATAAGTTATATGCTCCTTTTAGTCTACAGCGCACAGTTAATGGACCATAAACACATTCCTAAGTATACCTTTAGAGACAAACTGGAAAATCCTGGTCCCATGTGTTCCAGTGTGCCCTGTTTGTGTGTGTGATTTGTGGGAATTTTGTTTTCTCATTTGTTTTGTTTCTGTCACTTGTGTTTTCTTCTAGCTGTATGTCCTAAAATATGTTTTCTTTATATATGTAATATGTTGTGGTGTACAGCCTTCCTTGCATTAATTACAATGGTGATTAATGTATTTTGACTTCTAAATAAACTGAACGTCTGTAAGATTCAGGAATCACATGGGGACCTGGGAAAATAACTGGAGGTGCCTTAACATAACTTCCTAACACATTTCCAAATAAGACACAGTCATGCATTGCAAAAGAATCTTGATCATTGTTTTTCAGAAGTAATTTGGTCTCACATGATAGACAAACAGATGTGCAATGCAATATTTTGCATAAGATACCACTATTCTATATTATATCTATTTATTTGATGATTAAAACAGATTTGAAGACACAAATAAATTAGATTAAGCCTTTCATTGGCATTTTACTATACCTTAAAAAAAACACTAAAGCTCAATTCTATAATAAGCAACAAATGTGCTCAGTGTTGCAAATTACATATTGTCTGAAGAGTGCATTTTAATTTGAACTTACTCTTAAAAAATCAAGAAGTTTGCGAAACATTCAAACTTCTGGGAGCTTAATGGTAGTAAATGAAGCATTTGGTTTTATATGATACAGTACTTGTCTTGTGTGCCTACATCGTGTATGTAGATTTTCCTTAGTTGTGCTCCTACAATATCTTTGTCCTATCCTGCTGCACTTCTTTTGCTGTGTTGTATGTCCAAGGCATCCTATTTCTTGGTCTCAAATTTCAGATCTTTAAAAAAAAAAAACAAAAAAAAAAATCTGTACATTTTTATTCTGTTTGTCTTTGGCCTTGCCTTCTGTCACATTCGCATGCATCTTTTATCCAGGACCCTGTTTAGTGATTATAGAAGTTTTCAATCTATATAAATACATTTGCTAATCACATTCCCTTGAAGAGGGCAGAGAAAAGGTACCACAAAAGCTGCTGTAATTGTGTCAAGATTATCCTCAATAAAATATGGAAATGGTTACAAAACAAATTCTGAAATTTTTTTGGGAGCATGTATGAATATTAAACATAGTTTGTGTAGTGCTTGCTTCTGTCTCAGACAAAACAGGAATTGTGTGTTGCAGGCATTATGATATATAATGATGAAAGGTTGTCATTTGGAAAACTTAATATTGTTTTCTATAGTGGGAAAAATTAAATAACATATATCATAAGCCACTAAATACGTTAAAAACTTAGACGAAGAAACAATCGGTATTCATTAGCACAATACTTGTATCCACAGGCTAGAAGAGTATGTATATTATTCAAAATGATAGCAAGCAGAAAAAAAAAAATCCTGTACATGTAAATTATTGTCACAGGTCACACGTATAACAGCAGTTAGGTTTAATAGTGCCACGTATGTGACTGCAGGAATTTACCAGAATGAAATCAGATTAAAAACAGACCACAAATAAACATGTTTGTTCAGTGTACTGATAGATATGTTAACTACTCTTGCCGTTTTATGTGGCTGAACGGAAACCCCCAGAGATGAATCGCCTTTGAACAGACCAGCACTCTTACAAAGTAGAGTCTAAAACTGTTATTTAGCACAGTCTCGTGTTGTCTTTTAAGAGGGTAGTTTGTATGGCACTCAGTATTAGTTTAACAGTTTTATAAAGCATCTTATGACTACAGGGAATCTCACAATCATGATCAGGATCTGAACAAGCCAAAGCACTTGTAGGGTGCTATTGGTTTAACACAATTTGTAAGCAACAGCATAGATGTATGATGCTTGTTGGTTTTCATGTAAGTAAATGGCACCTGAACAAATCTATCATCAATCCTTTAGAGTGGTACTACAGCTATGAGAAGCAAAAGTCTGAAGGGTTGGATTACCTAATTTGTACTGTACAAGCATATTTAACTTTTTTTTTTATATGAATGGGTGAAAATATATCGGCAGGTTTGATAGACGTTCTACTCTTACCAGTACCTGAGTGTCCCTGTGGTAAATGCACAATATATGGCTGTAGGACTCTACCTTTTTTTTTTTCCCAAATGCTCAAAGTGGTAAAAAAGTGTTGAGTTCTCAATGGTAGTAGGTTTCACAGCTGCTGATGCTTTTAGACCCAGTATTTTGGATTTTTTAGAGCTGTATGGTTTGTCATTTTAAAGATTTATACCTAATTGTGCTCATGAATAAGCAGTTTTCCTTCTCCTCCCCATGTCAGCCCTGACCACTGGGTATGTTCCTCCCTCTTGGAGCCATACAGGAAGAAAGAAGACACCACAGTATATAAGGCATTCCCCTTCCGCCTTCTGTGTCTTCTTTCTTCCTGTTAGGAGCCAGAGAGGGAAGAGTGTTAGCGAGGAAGTACCTTTTTTTTTTTTTTTTTCGGCTCACCCAGCGACGGCTCTCCCCTCGCGGCTGCGGTAGGATGGAGAGCCGGAGGTTCAGACCGGCCTCGGTCACACTACAAGCAGGCCATCTTCCGTATGCAAGCCCCTACTGCGGTGGAGGGTGCGCAGGAAGGACGTCAGCGGCGCACATGATGAGACACTTGATTGATGTCTCTGTGCGGCCGTAACCCCGGGTGCATCAGCTGTGAACGCAGGCGGATGACGTCAGCACAGCGCGGTTAAAGGGCGCGAAGTTTAAATGGCAAGTGCCTTTATGAAGCAAGGACGGATTGCAAGCGGAGTTGCAAGTGGTGGCATTAAGATCATTTAAGCAGGAGGAAAAAGCGCTTCTGGGCAGTGTATGACTGGAATACTTTACAGCCTGGAGTCAAAGGAAGCAAGTCTGACAGAAACTTACAGATTTGTCTGTGAAGCAGAGTGCAGTAGCAGCAGGTAGGAGACTGCTACACTGTGGCCAGTGACATGTCTGGCAGTATTGTGCAGTGTTATATTGTATCATCTGCAGGTGCACTGTTATGCTACAAGGGACTGCATAGTGGATTGACTGCTTTGATCAGCACATAGTGCATGTTAGGATTGCTGTGCAATTATGAGTAACCCTGAGGAGAAACGGTCTCAATCAAGGAGGTCTGGGTGAGCGATATCATCATGATTTGTACCTAGTATTTTGATTTTTTTAGTGAGATATGTAGTTAGTTAAGTTTTTCTTGCAGGTCAGAGACCAGTAGAGGAAAGACAGATTCAAGTTCTAAACACACGAAGTCGCGTACAGACAAGTGTTCATTTTGTGATAAGCAATTGCCAGAAAAATCATCTGATCTGGCATTTGAGGAATGCCTAAGCAAGGAGCAAGCGCAACCAACACCGCAGATGTTGCAATTTGTTCAATTGTTCAATTAATGAAGTCAACTATGGCAGAAACATTCGTGACGAAAGAAGATCTTAAAAAATTAACAAGAAAAAGATCTAGGTCGAATGTAAGCTAGGCATCTGAGGAGTCCATTCAGGAACAACAGCAACAATTGTCCGATAGTTCGGAACATTCACAGACAATGTCAGATGAATCTTCAGCTGAAGCAAGCTTCAATCTGGTTTTGGTGGAAAATTTAATAAAACTAATTAACAAATCCTTAAAGATTGAGGAAACTTAGGAGGAAGGAAAGTTGGAAGACCTTCTATTTAAGGAAGCAAAGAAAAAGTCTAAACACTTCCCACTGTCACAGGTTTTGAAAGATACAGTCGGTGAGGAATGGAAGAAACCGGACAAGAGACTGCCAAACCTTAATACGTTTGCAAAGCTGTATCCCTTTCTGGAAGAAGATACTAAGAGATGGGATAAAACCCCGAAGGTGGATGCTGCAATAGCCAGGATCTCAAAACGTACTACACTCCCATTGGAGGATGCAGTTATATTTAAGGATCCCATGGACAAAAAAATTGAAGTGGACCTTAAGAAGCAATACTCCATTGCAGGAGCAGCGATAAGGCCAGCAGCAGCAATGGCAATTACATCCCGGATTCTACGCAGCTGGTGCAACGACCTGGAGAGCAACCTTCTTGACGGGGTAAAGGGCAAATCTACATAAATCCATACAAGACGTACAGTTGGCGGTGGAATTTCTCTGTGAGGCCTCAATGGATGCGGTGAGATTGGCAGGTAGGGCAGGAGCAAATGCCAACCAGGAGAGCATTATGGCTGAAGCCCTGGGCTGCGGATTCGCAGTCGAAAAACAAACTACTGTCCCTGCCATTTCAAGGAGAATATTTATTCGGGGAGAATTTAGGATAACATCATCTCCAAGATCTCAGGAGGCAAGTCATCCTGCTTGCCGCAGGAGAAAACCAGTAAGAAGGCTTTCTTTAACAGGTCCTATAAAGGTAAAGCAGGCGAATTTAAGGAGGCAAGATCCTACAGGCCAGGGAGGCCTTATAGAAGAGGTCAGTCCTCTACCTCACGATATGGTTTTCGTGGCCAGCGAGGGAGAGACATCACCTCAAACCTCAGAAGCATGGCACAATGATGGGAGTCAAAGTGAGAGTGCAGTAGGCGGCAGGATACAAAAATTTTACCATCAATGGGAAAAGACCACCACAGACAGATGGGTATTGGATATCATTCTATCAGGGTACAAAATCGAGTTCGTAAATCGTCCAACAAGTTTCTTCACCATATCCCCAGTGCCAACACATCCGGAAGAGAAAGAAGCAATAGTAACAAGTCTACAGAACATGTTACAGCAAAACTAACATTTTCAAGGCTTCTATTCACACTTTTTTGTAATAAAGGCCAGTGGAGGTTTCCGGACGATATTGGACTTGGGGTCTAAACAAATCAGTGAAGTTGAGGACGTTCAAGATGGACTCAGTAAAGTCAATTGTACCAGATCTCAGACCCAACATGTACTTGACATCGGTGGATCTAAAGGACGCCTACTTGCACATCCCTATTCATATGAATCACAGAAAATTCCTGAGATTCTGCATATTTCAAAGACACTTCCAATTTGCAAGCCTTCCTTTCGGGTTGGCAACGTCTCCAAGGACATTCTCGAAGGTCCTTATACCAATTATAGCCAGCCTGCGACTAGAGGGGATATGTCTATGGCCATACCTGGACGACATCCTGATTGCAGCAAGGAAAGAGGCCCTAGCACAGCTGCACACGGAAACAGTGATCACAGTCCTCAGACAACATGGCTGGCTAATAAATGTAGAAAAAAGTGCGTTGACACCGTCAACTTCAGTAAAATACCTGGGTCTACTAATAGACACGGCAAAGATGACAGTAGCATTAACACCAACAAGAGCAGAGAAACTGAAGCAGAGGCTGCAGTCAACAGTAAGGTCTTCACAGATCTCTGTAGAGGATTATATGATTGTTTTAGGTCTGATTTCAGCAGCCTTAGAGACAAGAACGTGGGGAAGGTTCCATATGCGAGCAGTACAAGCATGCTTACTGCAACAGTGGGACAGAGATCCGAACAATCTGTCTCAATTGATCAGACTGTCATCAGACGCAAAGAAAGACCTCAGTTGGTGGCTCAACGAGCAAGCTCTGAGGGAAGGCAGATCATTTCAGACAACAACAACTGTGACAGTGACCACAGATGCAAGCAGCCTAGGATGGGGCGCGCTGTGCAGAGAACAAGTCGCTCAAGGACAGTGGTCAAGACAGCAAAAACAGCTGCATTCAAATATAAAGGAAATGTTGGTGGTAGAGCAAGCCTTACTATCCTTTCAACCTCTCCTGCAAGAAAAGGCAGTAAATGTCCAATCGGACAACAAGCCGACTGTCGCCTATCTAAACAGGCAAGGTGGCACCAAGAGCCGGACACTCATGGCAGCGGTAAGACCAGTATTGGAGTGGGCAGAAAACAATCTGCTAAACTTGACAGCCATGTACATTGCAGGAAAGGAGAACCTTCAGGCTGACTTTCTAAGCAGGTATGCAGTTCAGCACTCAGAGTGGCAACTAAGCAGCAGCATCTTCAAGAGAATTACTCAAAGATGGGGGCAACCAGAAATCGATCTGATGGCCACAAGAGAAAGCAAAAAAATAAAGAAGTTCATTTCTCGTTACAGAGATCAACAAGCATGGGGGACAGATGCACTGTCAATACCATGGAACTTCCGGTTGGCTTATGTGTTTCCTCCAACAGTGATGATTCCAAGGATTCTCAGGAAGTTGGAGAAGGAATCAGCGGTAGTAATTGCGATCTTGCCATTCTGACCCAGGAGGCCTTGGTTCCAAAAGCTGCTGAGCATGTCAATAGACAGCCCGTGGACATTACCGATGGAGGAGGATATGTTGTCACAGGGTCAACTAGTCCACCCAGACCCAGCCTCTCTGTTTGACGGCCTGGCTGCTGAAAGGGCAACCTTGAAGAGTAAAGGTTTTTCAGATAAATTGATTAAAACGATGTTGGCAGCCAGAAAAAAGTCAACATCAGGTGTGTATCATAGAATCTGGAAAAAAAATTTCTTCTGGGCAAGAGATAAAGGAGTGGATCATCCGAATGTTACGTCCATCCTGGAATTTCTGCAAGAGGGATTGGAAAAGAAATTGGCCAGTAGTACTCTAAAGGTACAGGTATCAGCCTTGTCAGCTATGCTGGGAATGGATTTGGCAAAAGATAAATATATCATCAGATTCTTCCAAGAAGCAGCAAGGATTAATACAAGGTATAGAGATCCAGTGGCACCTTGGGATCTTAATATGGTACTGGACGTGTTGACAGCTTCCCCGTTTGAACCATTGCAGGAGGTGCATTTAAAGTTCGTAACGTGGAAAGTAGCCTTCTTAGTGGCGATTTTGTCAGCGAGGAGAGTGTCAGAGATCCAGGCGTTATGGGCGGAGCCACCATACTTAAGCTTCTTTGAGAACAAGGTCGTCCTACGTACCAATCCAAGCTTCTTACCCAAGGTGGTTTCCTCTTTTTATCTGAATCAAGAAGTGGTATTGCCTTCTTTGTGTTCCAACCCTAAGAATGATAAAGAAACTAAGTTTCATACTTTGGAGTTAGTTAGGGCTTTGAAAATTTACACGGACAAGACTAAGTCAATCAGAAAGACAAAACAATTGTTTACCTGCCTTTCATGCACTTGTTTGCATTGACCTTTAAATTTGATCTGAGCAACTTCCATTTTGTGTGTGTACTATGAGTCCATTCCAGAATGGGCACGTCTTCTATTTCAGCAATGCTTTATCCATTTACTTCATGGAAAACCTCAACAGCTCTCCTTAGAAAAAAATAAAATTTAATATTCACTGCACTTAACCCAGCGTCTGTGCTCTACCTGCAGGTCTACTGTGACTTTTTAGCTGGCTTCTTTACTCATACAATACTGATAATTTGTTTGCAGCAGGTGGTCCTATGGAGGTTGGGGGTTTGTAGTTGGTGTAGCGTGGTTGCGTGCGGCACTATCCCCTTTTGTCCACAACAAACAACGTGGAATGAAAATGAACAGGAAATGTGGAGGGCATTGTGCTCAAGCAGTGGTATGGGGTTGTTTCATGCTAGGTGGCTCAGGTAGTGGTGGGGTAGAAGGTCTTGGGAAATGGAGAGGAGTATATGAGATGTTCCGATTTGGTGATGGCCTTATGTGTAGTCAGTCTTGTTCTGGACTAAGTACAATATCTAAAAATGGGGGATAACGGCACTCCAGCGATGGTGTATGTCAATTGGAAATAACAATGGCTGTAATGTATGGAAAGCATGTGATTCTCTGCAGAGAACAACCCTATTTCGAAAGGGCCCAGCCAGTTCCGAGAAAAGGCAAAGCAATCAATCCCTAGGGCGAAAGGTAAGTATAAATCTAATCCTGACCCTAACCCCCCAATTCCATGTCCCTAACTTCCCTTCCCTGCAGCCTAAATTTACTCTCGTCTACCCTTAGGCTGACCCTAACACTAACCCTCCCTTCCCCAGAGCCCAACTCTAACCCTCACCTCCCCAGATATAACCCTAACACTAAATGTCCCTTGAGAGGTTACTCGCCTCTCTGGTGGGGACTGTGGCGCAGTTAATAGGTTTAGCAAGTGGCTTCTGAAAAGGAATAGGTAAGTATACCATTAAAAAAAAAATAAAAATAATGGCTCGGAGATTGATAATGAGTAGTTCTCAGTGTGGATAGGAGTGGAAGGGCAGGTGATCTGTTGGCTTACCTATTCAGAAACAATTCTTAAATAAGGACCGCAGTTCAGGCTTAAACTGAGGTAGTTTAATGTCAATTGTAGAGTGGCAAAGTTAAATAGTATAAACAAAATAACAAACGTGTATCGTTTTCAGCGCCTGTGCATACACTCTTTGCTGCAGCTTCTAACCCCACAGTATACACAAAGATCGTATATCTTTCAAAAGTACAAAGTAAAAGGATTATACATAGGGTGGAAGCGCTAATGCATAGGATTAGGGAACACTTCGGTAAACATACAGTCATATAGTTTTTGAAACTGACCAAGTCTCTGCTCCTCTTGACACCTTTCTTTTTAAAAAAGGGATTCACTCACAGTTCGATGTCCTTATGTATGTATGGAAAAGGGTTCCCTTGATACGTTCCACTGTGTCTCGCAACGACGCTATCTGTACTCCTGCTGCACGTGTATCCCGTTCCTCCTCCTCCTTCCACGGTCCGGTGTACTTGACCTCCGACCCCTCGATGTTACGATAGGTTGTGGGGGAGAAACAAAAGGGAAAGGACCGCTATGGTGCAGATAACTTTTTATTGAGTAATTCAGATAAAAGCAAAGTGAGATATACTCACAAACACAGTGGAGGGCTATGACAGTCCTCTTAAAAGCAATGAGCGCAACTATGTGCGACCTCCGCCAACGCGTTTCAATCCACAGTCCTGGATCTTTCTCAAGGCTACCATTAACTGTCTCCTGCCCAATTTATATACGTTCAATATCTCTTCCTCCATACATACATTTAAAGTTTCACGCTTAGTAACAAGATGTAATAGCAACATTATACCCCAAATTTCATCAGATTTACAATGAATATTATTTAAATATCATTTTGTTAAAAATATGTTATTACTAAAATATAAAAGTACACAATTAGAATTAATAAAAGGACATCCAATTCATTTGTACACATATTCATCTGTGTTATTTTTACATAGATGAAAAAAACTATGCAATGGACCTCATATGACGCGAGTCAATCTAAGGCCCTGCAAATGCCGATCTATTAAATACAGACTTTATTAAAAAGTAGGGTATTAAAGAATAAAAATGTAAAAATATTTCTAAAATTAATTTTCTTAAAAACTAGTTTTCAATAAAATTAATTATAATTTCCACAATACTAGTTTACCAGACATTCATAAAAACCACTTCAACTCGAAATCAGAATTTAGGCCGTGTGGCTCAAGTGTTCTAAGTTTAAAGATCCACTGCATTTCCCTCCTAGCGAGGGTTTCAGCCATATTGCACTCTCTCCAGCCTAAGTCTACTTTATCTATTCCTATGATGCTTTTTATTGAGTTGCAGGAACAGGCATGCTCTGTTTTGAAATGGGCTGACACTGAGTGATTCAAAAATCCATTTTTAATGTTCCTCAAGTGTTCAGCCCATCTCACCTTTAGTGGGCGAGATGTCCGTCCCACATATTGTTTTTTGCATACACACTCCATTAAATATATAACATTGGAGCTGTGACATGTTACAAAATTTTTAATTTCATATTTTTCTTTTGTTATTGTGGATATGAATTCAGTGGTTTTACTGGTATGGTTTGTGTGGGTTCTGCATACCCCGCATGTCCCACATCTGTGAAACCCTACTGTATTTATTCTGGGCTGGTTGTCAATCTCTCGTAACGCACTTCTTGTGATTTTACTTCCTACGTTAGGTGCCCTAGTATAAATAAACCTCGGTCTCTGTGTTAAATACTTGTTAAGAATAGGATCTTCCTTTAATAATGACCAATTTTTTTAAAAAATACCTTCAAAAATTTTATATTGACTATTGTATTGTGTAATCATATTGACGCATTGTGGTAATTGGGAATTCCCTTCTATTCCCTTTTTTCTTTTTAAAAGGTCTTCCATATTGATTTCCTCAACCTCCTTTATGGTTCTAAATAAGAAGGACTCATTATACCCCTTTTCTATAAAGAGGTTTTTCATTTCTTCCACTTGTGTGGAGAAATCTGCATTATTCGTACAATTTCTTCTGATTCTTTTGAACTCATTTTTTGGTACATTCGTTAGCCACTTTGTGTGGTGACAGCTCTTCTCATTTAAATACGAGTTGCTGTCTGTTGGCTTCACAAAATTTTTTGTACATATCACGCCTTCTTTAATGA
Organism: Limnodynastes dumerilii; assembly: GCA_011038615.1. Lineage (NCBI taxonomy): Eukaryota > Metazoa > Chordata > Amphibia > Anura > Limnodynastidae > Limnodynastes > Limnodynastes dumerilii. Next base: position 144,046 of record WWET01002487.1, read on the forward strand.
AAATTGTGAGATCCAAGTAATTAACTTCGATGTCACTAATTTCAAAAGTTAATTTGATGTTTTTATCATTCTCATTTAGGTAGGTGCAAAATTCATTTAATGCTTCAGCAGGTCCAGACCATATAAAGAATACATCATCGATGTATCTGATCCACTTATGGAGATATTCTCTCCAAGGGTGTTGGTTCCATATTGTTTCCTCTTCCCAATGCGCCATGAAAATATTGGCGTAACTGGGGGCGAATTTCGCCCCCATCGCCGTCCCAGTACGCTGTCTAAAAAATCCGGAGTCAAAATAAAAATAATTATTCTTTAAAATAAATTGAATACCATCTAAAATTAAATTATTGAATGCATTGTTTTCTTTACCTAACATAGCATCAACTGCCCTTACTCCATCCTCATGTCTAATGCAGGTATACAATGAGGCGACATCTGCTGTCACTAGCAGACATCCATCCTCCCATTTAACCTCTCTTAGAATTTTTATAACTTCTAAGGTATCCTTCACAAAAGATTTTGTTTTTGTCACAATGGGTTGTAATTGCTTATCTAAAATTGTGAAAGGTTTGCAGAGATTGAGTTCACACCGGCCACAATCGGTCGTCCGGGAGGATTGTCCAAACTCTTGTGCAACTTGGGTAATATGTATAAGACGGGGATTGTTGGAAAAGGGACAACTAAAAATTTTGCTATATTTTCATTGATGGTACCCATCTTTAAATAGTTGTCAACTAATTCCTCCAGCTTCCTTTTAATCTTTGAAGTAGGGTCTGTTTTAAGTTTCTCATATGTATCCCCTTCATAAAGTTGCCGATATACCTCTTTCTTATAGTTTTCAAGGTTCATCACCACGACCCCTCCCCCTTTATCGGCCTGTTTAATTATAATGTTCTTATTACTCTGCAAATCCTTAAGGGCTTTTGATCTGGTTTTCTTCCTATTCAATTTTTTCGATGTCTCCTCCCATTCTATAGTAACAATCTTATTAAACGCTTCAACATAACATCCTTGGCTATGAATGGGGTTAAATGTTGATTTCATTCTCAATTTATTATCAACTGGTTCTTTTTCTGTTTTGTATGCTCCACTTTTATCAAAAAAGCGTTTAAGGGACAATTTTCATATGAATTTTTGAATGTCTATATGTGTTTTGAAAGGGTCTGGGTTTCTGGAAGGGGCATATTTTAAACCTTTTTTCAGGACCAACTCTTCATCTTTTGTGAGGATATAATCACTGAGGTTATATATTTTTGTATTGTCTATTTTCTTCTTTAATAGACTCTTTCTCTGATTTTTGAGTAGTTGTCTCTTTTTCTTTTTATTAGTAATTTTATATACCTTTTTCTTAATGTTGTTCCAGTCCACTGCCATTTATGGGGTGAGTGTGTGGCCTGACCTGTCCTCATGCTCGGACATAGACGTTGATATCTTTTAATAACACTATAATTAAATGTCACTTTGAAAATATTTGTCATTGTTACAAAAGAATATTTCAGGTTAATATTTTATTAAAAGGCGGTATATATGAAAAAAACAAAGATGTTATGTGTTGTTATATAGGCCCTGATTCAGAGATTGAAAATAAGAACTTAAAGTTACACCTGGGCTAAACCATGTTGATTTCAGGGGGAGTCAAGTTAATTTTATTCTGTGCATGCAGGGAGAATGCTTTGCTTTTACTTATTGCACACAGATACCTGATCAGCTTCACTTTTAAACTGCTAATTAGACTTGAGCTGGGAAACATCACCTTTTAACTATAATACTGTTGCAACAAATGAAATTTGACTCCCCTGAAATCAACATGGTTTACCCCAGGTGTAACTTTAAGTTCTTATTTTTAGCCTCTGAATCAGGCCCTAAGTCCTGTTACTTAAAGTTTTTGAGGCACGTTGCAATCAGCAATGCTATGAAAAATACGCATCGTTCTCACGGAGTCTTATGTGAATGGATAATCTATACAGACAGATATATAAGACGACTATGTGCCAGGTGCATACCTAAGATATAGGAGGCACATTTTGCGCCTGTGCTTTCTAGAACAGGTCTGTATGCTCAGGATCCAGACGAAAGGGAAAATCGTCATGCAGAATACGCTTAAAAAGTAACGTGGGCTACGTGCAGATCAAAAGCGCACACAATGGGGACCTTTGCATTTAAACTAATTACAGCATGTGGTGTACGGACACACCGCAGCAAAGATCAAAGCCTCTACGTGGCCAGATACGTGGAGCAGGAGTGGTCTTGTACTGTACACTGTATGAATATGAATGCGCTAAAGCTATAAAAAAAATATGTATTTTTATTACTTTAGTCCTTTGTTATGTCTGTGATTGGCTCTGGATCGAAGGCACATGCTGGGGCCCCGCCCCTTACTGTACATTGACCATGTCCTTCCACCTCTTCCCTCTCTCAACAAGACCCTAGAACGCAATCTGCGCTCAAATCCGTCCGTGATGGCTCGCTCTTCAGTTCTGAGCATGCGCAGTTGGAAACCACGCAGAAAAACGTCACGTCACCTGGCGCACGGCCCCCCTCTGCATTGGGCCTTGAAAATCTTTCTAACGGTGGGGTGGGACAGGGCAGGAGGCCTATGTCGCATACACTAGGTGGGAGTCGGTCTATTTAAATGATACAGTAAGGGTGCGTTTAGGGTCTTACACCCTCACCAGATGTCCGAACTATCCCCATTCTATGTGGGGATGGCGCCAAAGTCTTAATGTAGTGTCCGGGTTTCGTAAGACCGTATGTGTGAGAGACATGACCGCCCCCCCCAGCCCGCACTAGAGTCAGGATACTGCGGATATCTGGTTTCGGATCTCCACTAGCCGTTCCTATGTGATCTATGGCTACAATAACTTATTTCTAATAATAGGACTTCTGTGCTCAGACTGCATGCTAAATAAAGTTTTTTAAAGAAAAAAACTACAAAATTAAAAATTAGGAGGAGGGGGGGGGGGGAAAACAAGGAAATGAGGGGGGGGGGGTAAACAAGGAAATGACAGACCGTCCTTTGCACATGTACAGCCCGGTGGCTGATCTACGCGAGCGCAGCATTGGAATAGACGCAGTGGCCCTGATTCACACTTCACAGGCCGTGTGCATATCTTGGCGATTTTAATGTGAATTGCGCATGCGCGATCCAGATGTTACGCACGGAAAGCCATTAGGCGCGGAATTCAACTAATGAGATCCGTAAGAAGGGGCGGTGCCAGTACTCCGTCAGTAGGAAGTTAAGTAAAGTGGGTGGGTGGAGGCATGTAAATAGGGCAGCATGGGCGGGGTTTACACACGTACTTTAGCAACTTCAGCACAAATATATGCGCACGGAGAGTTAAGGTTGTCCTATGGACGTGGAAGTCAGCGAAAATCCGTAGGAAGGAGGGGAGTGTCATGGGAGTTACCTTACCACTTAGTTGCGTATTTTTGCAACTCTGCATGTACTTATTTCCTTCTTATCTGTGAATCCGGTCTTGTATCTGTAAAATGTAAGTAAAAAGACACTTACTACAGAAGTATTGCTGGATCTCTGGAGCTCAGACTATGTATAATAAGGGTGGACTTTTTCTGCCTCCTGGCTTGCCGGCCACCTCAAATCAATAATCTTTAGCACAGAATTTGAGCGCTCTTGCACCTAGGTCATGGAAACTAAAGCGACTTTAAAAAAAACACTAAAATTTGGTTCAATGAGCAACTTTTAGAAGCATGTGACCTCTTGCTCTGCCGGTTACAGGATTACACATAGGTTTGAGGATCAAAGGTTGGAAATAAGACAAAAAAAAAAAAAAGCTAAATATTTGGGTAGAAAAATAAGTGAAAAAAAAGTTTCGGAGACTATGATATATATGAAATAGTAAACATGTCTTCTGTGTTTTATTCTTTTCAGAGAACAATGGTCTGGATCAAAACTTACCAAAGGGAATATTTTCCAATTTATAGGATCGAAAGATGCGGAAGTAGCCACCCTCGTACGCACGGAAGGTTTGATGCAATTCCCGCTGCTGCTGCTTTCGGAGTTTAAAGCACAGCAGCATCAGAAGCATCCAACATCTCGGGCCGGATTCATAACTCCATATTTTTTATTGCATACGTCCCTAATTTTCCAAATCTCTAATAATTCAAAGTGAGGCAAACTCAGATGGCAATTTGAGTCAATGCACCGTTTTTCTTCATTCGGATATCTGAAGAATCTTGGGTTTTGGATTCTATATAAGATGATGTAAAATGCCATTTCAGTGCTGTTTATCATGATACAGCTATATGAGACCACTGGACGAACATCAACCTTGTGAATGCTTCACTCGAGGTATGAAAATGTTGCTGATGCTTTGTATTGACAGCCCGGGTAAATCAGGGAAAGCATGTTACATTAAAAAAATAATTTATTTTATTTATTAATTCTTAATTAAAAGTAATTTAATTTATTAAAAAAAACAACAACAACAATATATATATATATATATATATTTATATTTACAGACATCCTATTGATGTTAATAATACAATGTTGTACCACAAAGTACACGATTTTAGCAATTTTTTCTATTTTTTTTATTTAAGAAATCTAGATCCAACACCAAAATCAAAATTTGAAAGGTTTTTTTTTTTCTTTACAAAACTAAAACATGATGAAGAATTATAACCAAAACTAAAACACGGGGTTTGGCACTCATCTCTAATAATTGTATATCAGTCAATACAATGCCAATAGTTCATTCCCTATTATGATCGCCATCTAGTGTTAAATATCAGTATAGGATATCTTTAACAATTTAATTTAACGCTTACATATATATATTACAATGTCCTTCTTACCTACAATCACATATTAATCATTCAGGATTATTCTATATCCCTAGCATTACAATTTTGTATGTTAAGTACCTTTATTCCAATATTTAATGTTTTATCACTTGATAATTTGTATACTGTTTTAGATTTAATAAATAAAGTTTTTTAAACTCTAAGCGCCATTTCTTTTTCTCTTATACTGCAATCACACATTAGGAATTCAGTGCTATAACGTTACCTGGTGCATGGCTTTTGACTGCGGAGGTGAGAGTGTGAGGAAAGGGGGTTATCCCCTCACCACCATTACTACTGCCGATTAGCACGTGATCGAATCCCCTCCTCTTTGTCCACGCCAGCGACTACGGAAGGGCACATCAATTTGGGAGATAAGGATTGTACCCAATAAACCAGCCATCCCTCATCACCTTTAATATCATCGATAAGCACGTGACCAATCCCCCTCCTTTGAGTCCATAGTACGGAGCGACAATTTAAATTGGGAGATAAGGACCGCATTTATCAAATTAGCCATTGCAGTGAGATTCACTGCGGGCGGACACGGAGATGCCCGCCTCCTCCGTCAGTATACAACAACGTCCCAGTATTCATCTACCACGCTACATGCACCAGATAAGTAGCCAATTATAACTATTTATACATGTTTGAGAGACTGTGCTAACCATTGGTGATAATATATGCAGCATTTATATATTTGGTCGTGCTATTAAGCAATCTTCTTATGATATATGAAGTTTGAGCGAGCTGGTCAGAATTATCTATACTAAATACCATTACCAGGAATCAATACTAACTTTATTGGACCTTGGTCATTATCAGCCCTGTGAAACAGGGTAAATGATTGTTGCTGATTCATTTTTGGGCACTTATTTTATAAACTCCTCTCCTATTTACCAAAGGCAGTGGTTAAATTGTATTTGTTTTAATATATTAATTTGTTGTTTGTTACATCTTAAGCTTTTTATCTGGTACCAGATGTTGTTAATAAAATTGTTACATTTTGTATGTCTATTGTTGTTGTATGAATATTTGGAAGGTTGTGATTTCAAATTGAGCGTGTAAACCAGTGGGTTTAAATTGGAGCGAACCTGGTCACATATGGTCGGTTTATTGACGATTTATTTTTCATTTGGGATGGGGATATTTTATCAGTCTCTTCCTTTATCAATCACCTCAATTCCAATAATTATGGTCTAAAATTTACACATTCAGTGAGCTCAGTTGAAATTAATTTTTTAGATATCACAGTTTCCACATACAGTGGCTCCATAGCCACGAGGTGCTATAAGAAGGAGGTCGACACAAGCCAATTTTTACATTATAAAAGTTGCCATAAAAGATCTTGGAAGTCGAATATTCCTAGGGGGCAGTTTCTGCGACTTAGGAGGAACTGCTCCCTAGAGTCGGACTTTAAAACTCAAAGCAGCTCCCTGAGGGATTCCTTTCTAGCACAGGGATATCCGATCCCGTTGGTTGATAATGCCCTCTCAGAAATACAAACAATAGATAGGACGTCACTATTACAAAACAACAAGAAAAGTGATATCACAAAACAACAAGGAGATCTTATGTTTATTACACAATTTAATACAAACGCATATGATATTAAGAAAATAATTAATAAAAATTCCAGCATTTTACAACTTGATCCAATTCTAAATAATTTGGGATGGACAAAACCTAGAACCATTTTCAAAAAAGCCCACAATCTTAAAAATACACTGGTTCATAGTCATCTACAACACACCACTTTAGCTAAAGATAGTTGGCTTAATAGCAAAACAGTAGGGAACTATGGATGTGGCAGATTAAAATGTATAACATGTAACTTTATGGATAAAAATCAGAAATCATTTAAAGGAACAGATAACAATATATATGACATAAAGAGTTATATAAATTGTAAAACGGATTATGTGATATATCTGATTTCATGTTTATGCGGGATGCTATACGTAGGGAGGACAACTAGACCCCTATGTGTTAGATTTTTAGAACACAGGCGAAATATACTTAAGAATATAAAAACTCATTCATTATCCAAACATGTAAATGAAAACCATGGGGGCAATGTTAACTTCATTAAGGTTAAGGGTATAGAGACAGTAAGGGCAACCAAAAGAGAGGGTGATAGATTTACCCGGTTGTGCAGGAGAGAGTCATATTGGATCTTTAAATTAGATACTATGTATCCTAGAGGATTAAATGATTCTATTGAACTTGATCATTGAACAAATTACCATCTGGACTCTCTATATGCACAACCTAGTCACCCCCTAGCTATATGATGTATATAGAGCTATATAGATGTTGTTATTCTAACTCCTATGGGTCCATATCAGAGGACAGTTTCTGTTATAATATCACTCTATGTATCACTAATAAGTGTATTGATTTATTAATGTAGGGATGGATTCCATCCTGTCATGTATATGTGTAGAACTTGCTATGATATATCTATAGCCATGTATATATAGATTTGTCTCTATGGACCTATGTCATATGAAAGATCCCGTAGACAATCGCACTTTAGGTGCCATAAATCAGGTTGGTCTATAAGTGTAGAGATGTATTTTATTATATCACACATATATATGGAGAACTTGGTATGCTGAATTTAATTTTGTGACTAATTAGGGCTGTCATTTCTTGGAAACTTTGTCCTGGGGTGGGGCTAAATTTATTATGGGCATAAACATACTCCTCTCTTTATTCTAAGGCTCGTTGGGTGGTATTGTTGGTGAATCCTCTGTTATTGGTTCTCTATGGACCATATCTAGTGACTCACCATAGTCTCAATTGATGGCCGACACTATGGTCTTGTGTTATCTAGTTCTGGTTGAGTGGCGAATCCCCCGATATTGGTGTTTTACGGGCCATATCGAGGGTTTGGCCATTACTCTAAGAAACTGTCACTGCTATATGTTTATATAAACTCACAAATGGAAAAAGATTTAAAATTATCTTAGATATAATCTGTGAAATATTTGGAAAGGAAATAAAGGAGAAATAATAAATAATAAAAATAAAAAATTGATCTACTGTATCATTAGAAATAAGATTATAGCAAATAAAGATACTTAATGAAACAATAGACAAACTCTTTCTATCCATAGACTTGTTCAAGACTTGTGATACATTACTGATATGATTAGTTATAAGGAAAATGAGCATATGTCATAATGCTGATATATAAGTATTGAATATTTCTTTCTCTTTCTCATTTCTTTCTTTCTTTCTTTCTTTTTTCTTTGCCTTTTATTTCCTAAATTGATGTATCAAATGGGAGTAATGATGTATGGAATTAATATTACGCTCGCTTGCACAGCTAAGAGGGTTATATCCCTCCTCATTATTCATTATTATATATATATATATTTTTTAAATGTGTTATTATTTTTTAAATGTTTTAGTATAGTGTTAATCATTATTATTAGGTCATGACATGTTTTATCAGATTTCTTCTCATGTATTGCATTATGCTAATAAGTACTAAAGTCACCATGAATTGTTGGTGGTACACATGAAAAAAGAAAAAAACGGAAACCGGACATTCTAAGCTGGATAACCCCATATATGCACACAGACACCTATAATGATTACACACCTGTTGATCAAGTATTTAAAGCACTGAAGATCTAGCAGTGAACCACTTTGCTCTCTGATGAAACCCTGACTGGGAGAAACGCGTTAGAGCTCCTGTGTATATCTTCCTTTTTTACTATTATCTACACCTACCACAGCTATCTACAACTAAGACGGACACCAGCATTTAATGCACACTATATTGAGCAGACATCTTTTGTATCCTGCATAAGCTATCTACAGCGCAAATAACATCAGCGCTATTAAGCTGCCGACCAATGACGGGATAACAACCTGTGGACACAAATCACCCGGATCGAAGAGGTCGGAGTGAACCAGTGAGTCCCGCTGACGAGCGGGACTCATCGACCCGACAATATATAACCCACAGAGGTGCAACACACGGCAGAGAAAGATATAAATGTGAGTAACACGGCTTAACATTCTGCTCACGACTACTGTGACTGTTAGCAAGAACACACCGCAGAGTGCTGGTTGTTTGGCTGTTGGTATGGACAATAGAGTGCTTCACATTTAAAAGCCAATTACGAGTTCAAGTGCTCTGCTGATTGCCACAAAGAGTTAAAAAGGTATTACTATCCCATTGTCTGTGAATATACTATCTCTACAAACAAATTGACTTTTAACTACTCTATGAGTGAAGTGCAGATCTGATTCGAATACACAGGATAATTATGCTATACGGTTCCTTTTTATTGGTTTTGTAAATGTATATCCAAAGTGACTCTCCTCTATGAGTGAAGTGCAGATCTGATTCGAATACACAGGATAATTATGCTATACGGTTCCTTTTTATTGGTTTTGTAAATGTATATCCGGCAAAATTTCAATTGTATTTGTATATTTTAATTTATTAAATTGTTTTTTATATGATTATCCCCAAGCGCTCTTTCTTTTCTTTTTACTTCAGTTTTTTCAAAAGGGTTGGTCCCCTCTAAGTAGCAGCTGGGGCATAATCATCTTTGTCCTAGGTGTGTCTTACTAGCGCTGATTACATTCTGTGTTGGTTCTATATTTAAATTGGAAGGGACAGACCACTAGGTCTGTTTTAGAAGGGGTTTCAGTGGACAGTGCTGGTGTTCTTGTGTTTTTTTTTGTATCAGTGCTATTCTTTATCCCTGGCATCACATTTCTGTATAAAGTGTATATTCCAGGTGTTAATTTGTGAGAATATCAACTTTAAAAATAATATAGATTTTGCCACACAAATATATAACAATATTGGACGAGCTCCACAGATCAAAAAGTTTAGCGTTCAGACATCTGAATGCAGGATGCATGGGGATTTCATAACAGAGACCCTTAATATTCACACATCTGAGCAATTACACCGCTAGCCAACCCTTTGCACAGCTGAACTTCCAATACCCATAAGCAACCTTAATTTTTCCATCTTGTGGGTTGGTAAAATGGCAGCAGTTCAAAATTCTGAAAGTGTACGCTGTTCATTAGCACGATTATACTTTACATTGTAATACTAAATCCCGCCCACTTGTGATAGCCATAGTAAGTGTCATGAATTGGAAGTCTGGTTAGAGCGCATCACATTACGCAAAAACGTGCGCAAACCAATCCAAAAGCACAGAAAAGAGGGGGAGATCGGAAGTGTAGGTCAAATCCATTGTTAGCGTCCTCTTAATAACCCTCTGTATTAATAGTATAATTATTTTACATTTTCCCATTTATAATAATAACTTATTCAGACAGATGTCTCATTGACAGCTTCATGTAAATGTTTAAGACTTTTGAATAATGATCATTACAAACCCAACTAAACAATAAAGGATTAGGACAAACTTCTACAGAGCTAATAACTTTCTTATGCAAAATATATATAATGAATATTAAATAGAATTCACATAATGAATATTAACTGAAGTAAATAAATAATTGCTTGCATTTCCAGATGCAATAAAGGAATGAAACAATTATTAATAAATGTTTGGTGGGCATTATAATGGATTAACTGTGATAATAATGTGATGCTTTTATATAAAAAAAAATAATAAAAAAAGAAAGATGCAGGTACTACGAACTAATTGCAGCTTATGTAACATTTAAAAATGATATTCATTTATAGCAATAATTTTTACCCTAATAGATTACAATATCATAACCTTAATACATAGGTATAATCAGAATGAATACACTACTGACAAGCAAAAGATAATACAATAAATGATGATGACAAGAGTGCTAGGAACACATACAACAAATAACATTCAAAAATATTTATTTTTATAAATTTTTATTTTTACAGAATTACTAACAATAAAAAAGAGTTTCTATTTTATTTAAAAAGAAAATGAGTGCTTATACATGAAAAACTGTAATATAAGTGCACATCTATATATAGCTCACAGTTTTTTGTGTAATTGGAACATTATTCTAATTCCACATCACTTAGGAGTTACGGGCACTCCCTTGAAATTTGGCAACAACAATTTGAGTTTCTGACTTCTCATAAAGGACTTGGGGCCTTATCCAGGCTTAATAACGATAGTCAATTTACGCATGTGGTATACGTGAATCTGGCTGTGGGAACGCATTGCAACTCTGATCGTACGTTAACTCTGAACGATAGATGGCCATCCTTACGCAAGCAAAAAATATGCATTGTGGGTGGGGGTAGGCATTTAAATGGTACAGTATGGGCTGGGTTAGGCTCTTATGTATGACAAGGCATCACATACACACAGATATGCAAGGAAAAGTTAAGGCAGGGTTCTGAACAATTAAGTCAGCTAAGATACGTAAGTGAGAGAGGAGTGCCAGAGGAGGGCATTATACTTAGTAGTGCGCAACTTACAGTAGGCACGGTTGCATATGTAAATGACCTTAAGTTTGGATCAGGCCCTTGGTCCAGAGTTGCGTCTTATAACTTTTTTTAGGTGTAATCGCAGCATATGTTAGCGCTGTGCATGTAAAAAAAACAAGATCAAGCTCAAAAAGGAGGTCACAAAGTGGCCGATTCACCCCAATGCAGACAGAAATCCACAGTATAAACATTTACCAGCCACAGGTCATGTCTAGGTCCAGGGAGCTGACACTCCATGGCTGACACTCCATGGCCTATTTCACACATTTGTATTATAATTACAATAATCTACGTATCGTTTCATTACGTTGCAGTCTTTAAAGAGCGCATATACGCAATCTACGTAACAAAAACGATACATAGATTACGTAAAATAGTTACTACGCGTGCATAGTAGCTACTATCTGTATTTTAAGACGTATGTGCAAAACCTACGGTGTTGGGAATCCGGGCCTTAAACACTATACAAAAGTTTTGAAATCGCTGCTGGAGCATTGTGTAGGTGTAAAACATTTTATATGAACAGTGATAAAAAAATTAGTTTTCCCATTTTTTGCTTACTAAATTCATTATTTTGGATTGTTGTAGTGCATGTACATTGCAACTTCTTGCACTATTCATAACCTTCATTTTCAGAATAAATGACAATAGGTTGTATTCACAGCTATCCGCACCTAACTCACCCGTCTTGCCTCATAAGAGTGCCATAGGGTACCTTATCTTAATGTGTGTAGTTTTCTTCTTAAGAAGGAAACTCTGCGCGGACATTGCCTCTCCTCGCCCCCCATACCGCCCTCCCCGACTAATCTAAATCCCTCCTCCCTCCCACTTCTATCTAAACCCTCCCAGAGCGGCTTAAGGTCGCCTCTTTCTAACTAAACTCTTTAAAGACTGCACGGAGGCAATCTACATACCTAACTGGTACGTAGATTGCTTAAATTACCTACTACGCATGCACAGTAGGTCATTTTGTAAATATATGCACCTAAGAATACAAGCTTCTTAGGTGTGAATAGGACCCAATGTGCTACCCTACATGTGTACATGGTCACACTTCCTCCTTTCAGGTTCATAAACATGACGAAAGGCTTGGTATTCTGTGGTGATGTCTGTCCGTTGTACAAGCTGTAAAAACAATTGTCTTGACATCCCCATCTCCAAACCTGTTTAGACATCTCATTGCATAAGTCATAATGGTGTTAGGTTAGCAGTAGAATGTAGGTAGAATGTAGAATGTAGGTAGAGTGTAGAAGGTAGGCAGAATGTAGAATGCAGGTAGAGTGTAGAATGTAGATAGAATGTAGAATGCAGGTAGAGTGTAGAATGTAGATAGAATGTAGAATGTAGGTAGAGTGTAGAAGGTAGGAAGAATGTAAAATGTAGGTAGAGTGTAGAAGGTAGGTAGAATGTAGAATGTAGGTAGAGTGTAAAAGGTAGGTAGGGTGTAGAAGGTAGGTAGAATGTAGGTAGAGTGTAGAAGGTAGGTAGAGTGTAAAAGGTAGGTAGAATGTAGGTAGAATGTAGAATTTGTAATGGTATAAGGGGTGCAGCAAAGGGGTAACCATGTGAAAGGGTCCTTTATCTGGGTATCTATATTCTAGGTCCAGGTTAAAAGTTATCAAAGAAGACCTTCTGAACCTGAAATGATCCACTGATCAATGACAAATATTTGTGACAGATTTTTTTATTTTTTTATTCAGGTCTTGGTGGATATGAGGACAAAGCCTATGAGCTCCTGAAATCATTCCATAAAATGAACCAGCACAGCAAGATGTTGATACCCTCAATATGGATCCGTATTTATGGTCCCCTGAGGAGGCAATCATTGCTTGGGAGGTATATGTTCTTCTTGCTCAACATTCCCTTTGCATCTGAGCTGATATAGCGTTAGATATTCAAGAAGCATACAGGACAGGAAAAAGCTGAATTTTCTAGGCAACATCCATTGAAAACGTCATGTCTGTCAAGATAGAACATTCTGGGTAAAGAGATATGGATATGTAATTGGTTTATGACAACATTGTGATATTCTGTATACTGGCTAATTCATTCATTCATGAAGTGAATTCATGTAATTCTACTGGAAAAATTTTCAAGCTTATTATCATTTCTTCATAAACCAGTTACTTGTTATTTTAGCATAAGAGAATACAGACGCCATCAATCCAAATTCCATTATTTTACACAATCACATGACATGGGATCTGTCGTGTGACCTGTAGACACAAAGGGCCTGATCCAGAGGTACGCCCGCCGTCGCTAGGACGGCGGGCGTAAGATCGGCTTTTCAGCCGGT
>WWET01002487.1:160155-175049 GCA_011038615.1 Limnodynastes dumerilii
ATATATATATTTAATCTGTGTGAGTGTATTATCTATATCTGTGTGAGTGTATTAAATGCTTCAAATACACAAGGTCAGCATATCAGGGACAATGACAATGTGCATAACACAGTAAAGCTCATGTAGGTGTGTCTCTGTGCTATTATAATGTTATATTTGGCTTGTATTTTTACAGAGCAGTCCCACTTGTCCCCGCGACACCTGACAATTCGCGAGGACACCTGGCTGAGCGCAGAGCTCCAGTCTAGAGGGGGCGGCTTTTAATAACAATTGAGCGACGTAAAGCCGGACCAATGAAAACGCGTCCTCCGAGTTAGACTGGCGGCCACTCTGGCCTATGGCGGCGGAGAGTCTGGAGAGCGCTTCAGGAAAGGTGGGCGGGACGTTCAAAGAGAGAGAGGAGGCGGAGCCAGCGGGGAGGGCGGAAGCGGAGAGAGGAGAACCGGAGAAGGCACCGGGACACGAGGGATCGGTAAGATCGACAAGGGTTCGTCAGGGAGGGGGAGACGCGGGTGGTGTGACCCAGCGGAGCGGCAGTGCCCGAGGCTGGGGCAGGTCAGACAGAGCCCGCCTCGCAGAGCATGCTGGGAGCGGAAATATGGGCCGGGGGGCGCGGGGTTTCTTGCTGCCAGGGTGGGGAGGCTTCCAGCATGCTGGGGGAGGGAGGCCAGGCAGGTCTGCAGAGGGTCACTGACACCCTTGGCGTCTGGTGCTTTGGGATGCCAGGGTCCCCCTTGTGCCTGAGGATGCCAGTGTGCCCCCTTCCCCTCATGCTGCGGGATGCCTGGGTGCCCCCTTTCCCTGGCGCTGGGAGATGCCTGGGTGCCCCCTGGCGCTGGGAGATGCCTGGGTGCCCCCACCATCTGTGGTTCAAGGTTGCCCCTGGTGTTGTATGGGTAGCACTGTGCCCACTCACCAGTAGTAGCTGCACCCCTAAACCACTTAGTTGCATGCATTGAAGATGCCAAAGTGAAAGACATAATTAAAACATATATTATACTAAAGTTTTCAAGTTGCAGTGTTTTGAAGGAGGGATGGGTTGTTTGTCCATCATATTCTTCTATAACGTGGTATATTCAAGCTTTTTGCTATTTTTAATAGCTCCTAATGAAATATTCGAAAGAATGGCAATAGCCTGTAATGTTCTCTGTAGGGTGAAGGCTTGCTCTATTTACTCTGGGTACACACTGCAAAACCTTTCACCATAGACTGGAAAGGTATTACCCATGATTTAATGTTCTGATGCCAATTCATACTACACAATTTACAGACAGCTCTGAGACTTTCATCTCCTGTTACCATCTGTTCTTCTGACACTGCTGATCAGTAAAATTAGGTGGAAAAAAATAAATAAAATCAAACGACCCGATTCACCATGATTTTTGGAGTGTACACTGATCAGATATTGCTGCAAAACCTTGTTTCGCATAAGATTGGCACAATGATCTTGTGAAAGTGCTGCGGTGAGCGCCCAGCTGTACTCTTGGAAGTTCAAACCATACATTTAATCAAAGGAAGACGCAATTCTAATACCATTCTGGTATGTTTTAAAGTATTACGTAGAACAGGCCTAGGGCCGATTCAGTTAACTGCGATGCCTCGTCATGTCAAGTTTCTTGCAAATTTCCCCCTTCCATAGTGGTGCATATTAAAATCTGCCTTGCTGCCTAACTATGCTATACAGTTCATTATAAATATACTTTTTCTTTCAACCATGGTGAAAGATGATCAATAGTAGTCCCTGTTGTATTTTGTAAGGCACACCTCTACATGTGTAGTACTGAATGTTGATTCCTTGAGGAATGCATTTCAGCAGTGGGCGTAATTATGATTATTTCTACCATAGAGCTCATTTTAATGAGATGCAGCGGTGGTTGGATTTAATTGAAACCCTAGCGTATTAAAGGACAGGTAGTAACAAAAAAATTACATGCTGCTCCCCACTGAATGAGGCTCAGGATTTCCTCTGTTTTACTAAGTAGTTTGGGCTGTTGAGGTACATACTTTTTTTTTAGGAAGTATACGATACTTTAAGCTAATGTTGTGCTTATTGGGTGTGAAGCTAAAAATACCTTGTAGTAAATTTAGTTGTGTACAAACATTGCAACGCTAAAAAGTACAAATGGCACAAATTTTTATGTATTTGCAGTCTGTGGATCGTATTCACACTTAAAAGTTAAATGAGTACGTGCGGGATAGCAAAAATACTACTGTGACACTCCAATCGTTCTTAAGGATTTTAGCTGGCTTCCGCATCCATAGGGCAAACTTAATTCTGTGTGCATATTTTTGTGCTTAAGGTGCTGAAGTGCGTGTGTAGAAAACCGCACTCTTAATAGGTAATTTAAATACCTCCCCCAATCCATTTTTCTTAGCTTCTTACGGAGGACTGGTACGCATCTTCTTTCTTAACTCGCTAAGCCATTGAAGTCCATGCTTAATGGATTTCTGTGCTGAGCTCAAACATAGATAGCGTAAATATGTGCAGTTTAAGCGCAACTTAAAATGCGTACGGAAAAAGCAGCACTTCAGTGTGACTCAGGGTTTGCATGTACGGCGATAGCTTTATTTAGAGTTGATTGAGCACGACTCCCTACAACATTCCCCTTACTAATCACAGCAAGCTATAATCTCCTCACACTACAGCTTAGCATCAGTGCTTTAAATACATTTTATTTTTTAATTCGAGTTGATAGCTGCATTCATAATAGGTAAATGGATAACATGCCTTTTTTTTATGTTTTTGCATTAATTATAGCGCGCCTACCCAACATTTTATTTTGTGGCTTGATTTCATTGGGTAGATAGCAGCACAACTTTAAATGCAGGTTGGTTGTCCAGATCTTTATTTTAATTTGACAAATAATGTGGACTTGACCTGTGCACAATTGTGTGTTCAGCTACAGGGTTATGGAGAGAAATGGGTTCCATTGCCTCTTTTTGGTAAACAATAGCCCCTGGTCTCCAGTGGGACTACCTATAATTGGTAACGACAGGTGAGCCTCTAAGAATTCATGTAGCACAGTGTAAGCAGATGTTGACGCTTACCTGGTAGAGAGATGTAGGCAATGCTTTACTACAGCACTGTCTGGTGGAAGGCTCTCTGCCTTATTGCTGTGCCGCTAGGCAGTTTCTCTCCCGATCACATGATCAGGGTATTGATAAGGCAGTTACCAAATGAAAATGGACTAGATGCAGATTTATGATCGGAGTGGAGCTGTGATCCAATCGTATTCATTATTCCTTGCGCTGAGGGGAAGCCACTCCTTTTACTCGCAAGGACTTCCGACACTAGACCCCTGCCTTAAAACATTTTATTCACTTTTGACAAATGGTCAGCTCTGGGTGTTGGCAATGGAACTGGTGGTTGTGGAACTACAAGTTTCAGCATGCTTTGTCACTGATCAGCTATGCTTTTGCTGTTAAAGCATGCTGGGAATTGTAGCTTTGCAACACCTGGAGAGTCGCATGTTGCCTATGCCTGCTCTAGAGCCCTGATCCAAAGCAATGGAAGCGTATCGAGAAACTGTGCAGAGTATGTTCAGAGCAGGAGCGAGCACAGGAAGTCAGACGCAGAGCTATTCATTCGCTTATGTCCGCTTCCGTGGACCCTGCGCTAGTGGGTTGGGGAGTTCCGCTCTATTGAAATTAGATAGGAGGGAGTGGAGTGCTGTGGAGAGCGCAGTAACCGGTCAGATTTAATTTTACACCTGATCAGGGGGTCGGTGCAAGTGCAGGACCGGATTCACACCTCATTTTTTTTTTTACTTGCATGCCCAGTTATCCGTTTATAGCTACTATGCGTAGTGACTAAAGACCGCATGTACACAATCTATGTAACGAAACGTTTCATAGATAGCATAAAAAAGTTACTATGCATGTGTAGTCGCTATAAACGGATAACTGGGCACGTAAGTAAAAAAAAAAAATGCGGTGTTGTGAATCCAGTGCACAAGATTTTTATTCAGTAAATTACACTTTTTATCGTTTACATGCAGCCCTACACATGGTACAAATGTTTTAAAGTTAAATGTAAGCATCAATTATCTTTAAACCACGTTTCTGGTTGCACAGTACACAATCATGAGTTCTTCTTTTTACTTATTTTTTTTAGCAGCGTATTACCACACTTTCCGCTATTTAATAATGTACTATATTTTCTAGGGCTTAATGTGACTGTAAATAAACATAACAATAAATAGTTGTACCGGCTTTTGCATTACACCTCTTAGCCTCTCCCTGTGTGCATGTTTCAAACACATGCACCTTTTTTGTACCGTGTTATCCAGAGATGCCAAAGTCACTGGATAGGACGCACGCGGTTTAAGCAGCAGATTGGCGCACCCTCTGCAGGAACGCTCTGGATCGGGTCCTAGGTGTCCTACAAATCATTTTAAATCCTCTGCTCAGGTGGAACACACTCTTCACATACAGTTGGTTAACACCAGGTGGAAGATTGCCTCTATCGATCACAATCCATATTGAATTTGAAAGGATCCTCCTTAAGCTTTTGCAAGCACAGGAAACCATTTGAAAGACGTTATGTCACTCATTGCCATCACATCAGGAAAGTTACTCCTGGGCTAAACCATGTTGATTTCAGGTCAGTCATATTTCATCTGTTGCAAACAGTATTAGAGTTGAGAGGTGATGTTTTCTGTCCCAAGTCTAAATATCAGTGTGATAGTAAAGCTGGTCAGTATCTGTGTGCAGTAAGCAATTCAAAGATATATCCCTGCATGCAAAGAATACAATTAACTTGACTCCTCCCTGAAATCAACATGGTTTAGCCCAGGAGTAACTTTCCTCTCTTATTTTAAGCACCGTCTTAAGTCTGAATCAGGCCCTATGTGCTAATGTATGCTTCCTGTAGGATAAATGGTATGGTGAAAGCATGGCCGGTGCTCAATGTCTCGATAGTAAGTGTAATCGTGTACAGAGATCACGTGGTGTTACCCTGACTGGGGACAGGAGGTGGGGGGTTTTTTCTTTGTTGTTTTGGAATGTTTGCAGCAATTTCCAAATATCTGTAATTCCTTTATTAGCAAATCCTTTCAAATGCTATTAACTAAATATTTGGGCTCGGATAATTTCTCGGGGATGTTTGAAATACTTGTGAAGTTCTCCTCTGTTTCAGTAATGGAGTGTGGTGTATCTTCCCCCATATCTCTGGGTCAGATTCAGAGTTAATAAAATCAGCCGCTTGTACAGACTGCTGGCCTGACACGGGTGACTTAAGGCTTATGGCAGTGTTGGTACACTGTCGGATTTCCGTGTGTGCGGTACATGCAGGTCTGAATCTGGCCCTCTGTGAGCTTCTAGTGACAACGTGTGATGTGCCAATCCCTGGCCCAATCACAGAGCATCGAGCCCCAAATGCGTAATATCTAGAATGTCCGTTCTGCTTCCTTATCATTAGATGCACATAATTTATTTGTAGATCTGAATATTAGCAGCGTCATGTGTCTTGTACCGACTGCCAAAGAAATATCAGTGTGGAGGAAGGACGCTAGTAGTCATTTTGTAATTGAAGAACTCAAGAATAAGAACATAGGGCTGGATCCAGACTTGAGTAAGTGCTTGAAATTAGTTACTCCTGGGATAAACCATGTTGATTTCAGGGGGAGTCAAGTTAATTGTAATTCTTTGGGGATATGTCTTTGAATTGCTTACTGCACAGAGATACTGACCAGCTTTACTATCACACTGTTATTTAGACTTGAGCTGGGAAACACCACTTCTCAATTCTAATACTATTTGCAGCAGGTGAAATATGACTCCCCTGCAATAAACATGGTTTAGCCCAGGAGTAACTAATTTCAAGCACTTAAGTCTGGATCCAGCCCATTGTGTAACTATAACGGTTTCAGGTGTCACGGTACTTTACTATTTCACATCTTTTATGTGTGAGGATTTCCTTTAAACCATAAAAAAAAATAATTATTTCGTTAATTACATCACCAGGCTTTCGATATAGCTCCTAAGATGCTTATTGGTGGCTATTGATAGCACAGGTTAATTAGGGTTTGTAAGCTATTTAACGGATAACTATAGTTAACCTTAAAGTGACATATGGTTGTATTTGTAGCCTTGTGTGGTGAATCCCACGAGACACAATCTGCCAGAAGGGGAATTGTCGCTGGTACATGACAGGATAAGAGATAAACACATTAAAATGTCAGGTTGTGTGATTCAGACTCTGAAAATGTTCATCCAGAGAAATGCTGCTGATTTGTGTGCCTTTTTTTTTTTTTTTAATATATAATCTAATTTTTTTTCATACATGTCACCAACCTATGTAGCCTGTTATACATAATATATATACATACATACTATAACCCCCATGTGCAGTAACTTTATTCCCTTTGTGATCCCTAGGTTACAACAGTATGATCCAAAGCCTGCTTATACTATGGGTTCTAATCGCGTGACCGCCAGAGAGCTTTGTGAGAACGATGACCTGGCCACAAGCTTGGTGCTTGATCCGTACCTGGGATTCAGAACGCACAAAATGAATGTCAGGTAAGCCGGGGTCTCCTTAGTCTCTCTTCTCCTTTTAGTGGTCCGGGTGACGCTGAGCAAAGCAATGCTGCTGGCAGCCTCTTTATAATGTAGGTGCTTCACTTTCAGTGTAAAGACCTGTTAACGTCCCATGGGGCAATGTGATCCATTATATAGGTATAGCCAGGTGGTTAATGCAATCTCTTTACATTATAAATTTCCACTTGCTGTCAGCTTTATACTATATGAGCAGATACTTCAGCAACCTCCTTTATCATTGTTCCCTCCTGGTTTGCTATTCAGGAATTTAGGCTTCAAGCCTGCAAGTGTCTCCAGCTTTGCTGTTAAGGATATAAGATTAGAGTTTGAAAATAAGAGGAAATCAGGTGGAAAGTTAAACCATGATGAATATGGAGAGGGGTGAAAGTAATGTTACTCTTTGACCAGCTTTACTATTACACTGTTATATAGACTTGTACTAAGAAACATCATCTCTCATCTCTAATATTATTATTATTATTATTATATTATTACACAGATACTGACCAGCGTTACTATCACACTAGGAGACATCACCTCTCATCTCTAATACTATTATATTATTACACAGATACTGATCAGCGTTACCATTATTTAGACTTGAAACATCACCTCTCCTCTCTAATAGTGTTTGCAACAGATTCAATTGGCTTCCTCTGCTGTATACCGTGGTTTTGCCCAGGTGTAACTTTCTACCTGTATTTTTTTTTGTTTCAACTTTGGGACTGGCCCATAATGTAAAGATGCTCTCTGTGCATGCCTATTGTTTAATGATTCATTTGGAGCCACAATATAATGTGGCTGCAGTGTGTGTACTGCGTGTTTTTTTTCCCCATCTTAAATGGAATACAACTATATTTTATAGACCATAACTATAGGGCACACTTTAATGGCCATTTGGTTATGAAAATAATTAACCGGATGTTCAGCTTTGCTTTAAGCCACAATGGATTTCTTTACAAAGCCACAATAAAGGGCAATGGCTCGTGTCGCTTTCAGCAAAAGTTGTTATGGTTACTTTTCATTAACGTGAAACCTGTGTTTTTTAGATGCAGCCTTTTTAATCTTTCAGTCACTGCTTTGATTAGTTGCTTTTTTTTTTTAATAGACATTTGACACTTTGGGCCCGATCCAGAGGCCATCATAAATAAGTGCGTAGCGATGATACGTTTCTGAATGCGGGACGGGCTGCGTGCACATAACGGTGCCTTTTGGATTGCAGGCAATTACGGCACCTAGCGCACGGATGCACAGCAGCGCAGCTCTGTAGTCAAATACGCTTTGCATGAGTAGCGTGGGATGTTTTATTCTACACTGTAAAAAAAAATAAAGTTACTGCAAACACTTCAGAATCTGATGCTTAGGTGCATATTACGCCGGACGGGGCCACTGCGTATGCGTAGTCATATAGACGTAATTTGCGCAGAGGGCTCTGTCTGGATATTAATTACGTGTGGTCTTTAGTTTAAATTAAGAGGGGGCGTGGTGGGGGTTAGATCCGTAAAGTGGGTGGGGGGATGTAAATTAGGCTGGGGAAGCTGTGTGCGTGTTTTCCCTCCTTAAGAGGGATAATACGCACGGGTAGTTAAAGGTGCTTTACGGCTCTCGTAAGAGCTGTTAAGGCACTTAAAAAATGGGGACGAGGGAGGGGAGCGGGGAATTAGTTGCAGATACACTCATATCGCGCCTATGAATCACACACTTTTGTGCGAATCCGGCCCTTAGTCTGTATGTTGTAAATTTGTAAAGCAACAGAATACGTTTTAATAACTGTAGAATTGATTTGACAACATGAAATTCTAACGCAAGGGCCCATATTAGGTCGCGTGTGCTTGGACTCAGACATGACTTGCGGTGCAGATGTTTTGACGTAAACGGCGCTTATGTACATCAGCGTTCAAATCTGTATCTTGGGCACCACCCTTACTGCACATTGAAAACATCTCTCCACCACTGCACTCCTGCAGCACGCTCCTCAAAACGCAAGCCGCCGCAGCTCGAGTTGTGCTGAGATCTGCGTCGACCGTGACGGCGTGTTCGTCCGCTTTGAGCATGCTCAATGGAAAATCGCGCAGAGAAACGTCACGTCAGCTGGGATGCCCTCACCACTGGATCGAGCCCAGAATGTTTCTCTAGAATGAAGTCCCTTTTGATTAACATGCCTACAGCTGCTTTTTACTTGCGCACTCTAATAGGTATCGGCCTCTTGCTTGTTACGTTTTTGAATTCCTCCTGCAGTAAATTCTGTTACTAACATATTGCGTTGTCTCATTGCATTTCATGGCCGCTGAAGATTAAAGAGGGAGGAAGTTGTGCTAAGGGAAGGAAAGGTTGCCTTAAGCCAGGAATCTGCCCCAGTTAATAAAAAATATGTATCCAGGTAAATAAGAGGGTTTCACAAGTTGTGGTGACTTCCAAGGTTAAATAAAACACCAGTATGGGAGAAGGTTAGGTGTGGTAGGGTGCCATAAAGCAAATGCTGTTGTGTGTTGTATTTTACGAGTGTCTCTTTTTTGCAGTCCTTTGCCTTCCATTAGGAGGCAGCATCACTTGCGGGAGGCATTGCACACGTTCCGCAAGAAAAAGGACTTTGAGGCGACGTTCTCCGCGCTCATAACAGGAGCGACTCCTCACGTGAAAAGCCGCACGGCGCAGCAGGAAGCCATACTCAAGGCCCACGTAAGTGTATCTGTCCACCTGTGGAAGAGATGTCTGATGCAAAGGAGTTTTCCTTAATGTATAACAGAGATGTAGGGAGTCTGCTGCATTGCTTAAGCATCACGTGGGATAGCTCTATAGAGATACATGGAACAAAACCAGTCTGGTGCTTCATACCAAACAATGTATAACCCAACGTATCAGAACATATATAAGTAGAAGGCTTAGTGTACAATATATTGGGTAAAGCTCCCTTGCTGTGTGTCAAGGCTTCCCCTGGAGGCGAGTCCCTGTTTGTGTTGCAATATGTGTACTCAGAATGTCTGTGGGAAGACAAATCCTCCACTTGAAAAATGTGCAGCAGCCCTATTGGGGGAGGAGTCAGGCTCTTAAAGCAAACTAGTCACAAGGTAACACAGGCAGCGCTATTATTCAAATATATATATTATGTGCAAGTGTGTATATAAATGGAAGAGATGCAGCAAGGACAACATATGATTGCTATGTAAATACAAGGAACAAAAGCCTTTCTGATGCTGCATACCAAACATTATATAACACTATATGGGCTGGATTTAATTGCACACAAAGCCCGCGTTATTATGCTTGCGATGCTAATTGCACCAAAATTTGCAGATTTTGATACCCATTTCTATGGGGTTCATATAAAAATCTGCGCTATAAATTTACAGTTAGCATCGCAACCAAAATAATGCAGGTTAGTGTTCAGTTGAATCGCTCTCTGTGTCAGCACATACGTAAATAGGAGGTTTAGTTCACAATATAGATATATTAGAGTTAGTCTCATCTTCCCAGCATCAAGGCTGCTTCTGTTGGCGTGTCCCTATCTGTGTTGCAATATGTATACTCAGGGTATCTCCGGTAAGACAAATCCTGCATTTAAAAAGTGTGCAGCAGCCATATCAGGAAGGGGTCAGGATTCCAAAGCAAACTAGTTCTTAGTAACAAGAGAACATAGGCGGCTTTTATTGAAATATATGGATTGTGTGAGGATTATGGAAGTGTAGCAATAACATTAAATTGTTCCATTTTACGAACTGTATAATTGTTTTTTTTTATTTTTTATTTCTTTTTCTCTCTCAGATATTCCGATATCTGCGAATTTTCCTACCGGAAAGTGGCTTCATGATACTTTCTTGCAATCGTTACTCCTTGGAAACCAATGGAGCCAAAGTGGTGGCTACGAAACCCTGGTATGTGGCTGAAGAAATGTTCATTGTCCGAATGTTAATAGCTCTAGTGTATGGGCCAGAGACTTGCTGGGATGTATACAGAACTTCTCCATTACCCCACTTTATTAAACTTAAAAAAAAAAAAAAAAAAATTTTTAGATGTGAACACCTGTTTTTCTGTCTTTACAAATATACAAATATTTTTTATTATGTGCACCCATTTGGTATTTTTTTTTTGCACCCATTTGGTAAAAAAAAAACCTCAAAAAAAAAAAAAAAAGAAGCTTTTAGTATAAAGTCCAATACAAAGATGACAGAGGGATGGAGATGAGGCAATATACGTTTTAATAGGCTCATACTCGGTTTTGTTTTTCAGGGCAAAGAATGAAAAAATTGCCCTGCTGGTGGGTTGCATAGCGGAGCTCACCAAGGCAGACGAGTCCCTCCTCCGTTTTGGTGAAAACGACTTCAGTATCATGTACTCGACCAGGAAGAAATGCGCACAGCTCTGGCTGGGACCTGCGGCTTTCATCAATCACGGTAAATGATCAGGGATCCAAAGGATTTCTGTTGTTTATACTTGTTTTGCAAAGGTCAAATAAAATCTAACTATTAAATAAAAAAAAAAAAATATTAACATTAAATATTAAAATAAAAATCTGTAATATTAAAAATATTACATCCCATATGAGAAGGAATTTTACATCTTGGCTTAGAACGTTGTCCCAAAAATGTGCCTGAAATTTCGGATAAAGTGGTGTTCTCGGTCTACTGAATTCTAAATCGCATCTGAAAAAAATACAGGGCGTTATATTCCATTATTTTAATGCACGAGATGTGTTAGCGGTGTGTAATTTACAAATAAATTCTCATTGAGGTTAATGGCGTTCTGAACATTTAGTGCTTTTGATGTATAGCTGTAAATGGTTTATGCAGAGGGTGAAGTTTAATCCTAAGTAAGATGTTACGTAGCAGAGAAACATAGGGCTGGGTCTAGGCTTGATCATGGCAACATATTCACACTAGGGGCCAGATTTACTAAGCTAGATCTCATTTAACTATTACACACTAGAGAATGTCAGCTAGAATCTGATTGGTTGCTATGGGCAACATCTCCACTTTTCCAAACTCGCATCTTAGTAAAGCAGGCCCTTGGTGTGTGCGGTAGTGGGGCTTTGTGAGCGGACTCTGTATTGGAACTGGGTTCCGTACGTTAGGATGTGACAGCTCTCCGTGCGTCTCATTATAGTGTGGTTGGCGGGGCATTAAAATAGTATGGTATGGACTGGGTTAGGCGCTTCGTCTGAGTGTTCCATGCGTGCGGAAAGGTAGGATTATGAACACAGAAAGTCACTTAAATGCTGCAAGTGAGAGGGGAGTGCGCTGGGCTCTTGTGTGCGGACTTTATGCACTGTGTGCATGTGGAAAGCGCATTTACGCCTGGATTAGGTCCATAGAGTGTGGGAACGAATAATCCGATCAGTCTGTTTGCGGATACGATCAAAGCGCCACTGTGCTAATTTTATTAGGATGGCTCAGTGCGCTCCAGAGATCTGCCTGAGGACTGGGCAGTGGGTGCATGCTACATGTTATACCCGGATGTCACACCAAACGCAAACTTTCGTTTCCATATTTAAAGCTATGTATGGTCCATTGTTTGTATGTCTGTCTTTTATATGTATCCTGCCTTTACTTTTTATTATTTAATTTTCTTCTTCTTTTTCTTACTTTTTCTCTTTTAATAGATTGCCGGCCCAACTGCAAGGTATGTGGACGTTTGTACTTATTGATGTGTTTTCTTTTTGTATGCTGTGATTATTTTGGGGATCAATCATTCCTGGTCAAGAATTATAGCTGATAACGCTGGAAGGATCAATGTGTGGTCCTTCTGCACTTTGTTTTTTGTTGAAGCTTCCTGTTACCACCTATTGCTGCAGTTACCAGGGCAGCATGGTGGCTTAGTGAGTAGCACTTGTTTCTCACAGCGCAGAGTCATGAGTTCGATTCCCAGACAAGGCCTTATCTGTGTGGAGTTTGTATATTTTCCCCGTGTCTGTGTGGTTTTCCTTGCACACTCCAAAAACACGCTGATAGGTTAAATGACTGCTGAATAAATTAGCCCTAGTCTGTGTCTGTGTGTGTGTGAATGTTAAAACAGTAATGGAAATTCACAAACCTGCGCTTCCTCCTAAACCCACTGCTGTCACCTCTGCCCACGGGATACACCCTAAAATGGAACCCCCAAAATAGTCCTAGACCCCAGTATTGGGGTAAAGAGCACAATTAAAAGTTCACAATGGTTGGGGTAGAAGTATCAGCGCGGAGAGTCTTACTATATAGGAGGAAAACATCTTGTTCTATAAATGGTGTTCAGTTTTTTTAGTCTTTTTCCTCATGTCACTTTTCATTCAGGTCACCTTGATAGCAGAATTTTCTCTCTTTACTTTAGAGTCTAGCGGAATTTTCTCTCTTTACTTTTCAGTCATGTACTTCTTTTCTTTTCCTTTTCTGAACAGATGACCCTTCCAGAGCAAGAAACAGATCCTCGTGTATTACCCCAGGTATAGTCATCTGTAACGTTCTAGTCAAAGTCTTACTCACACTTTCCTTCTCTTGTTATTCAGACACATCACACTCCTTATGTTCTCTTATTGATTTATTTATTCTTTTTCAGGTATTCGAGTCTCCCGCCAGCAGGGAAAAGAGAGAGACTATCTCGGTGCAGTAATAATGGAAAAGGTAAGTCAACACTCATGTATCATACTCATTCTCCCTCTCTTGTGCCTCTGTATTGAACCAACTCTTTCTCTTTCCTCCTCTCCACTTTCTCAAAGCTTTTCTTATTTTTCTCAGATTGTTTCTCAATCCACCGCAGATATCACCGGAAAAACACGGAGATGACTTTTATGCAATACCAGTGGTAAAGGTCGTCTCCGTGTTTTGCCGGTGATATCTGCGGTGGATTGAGAAACATAAGTTTCATTGAGTTGGTTCAATAAAGAGGCACAAGAGAGGGAGAATGAGTATGATACATGAGTGTTGACTTACCTTTTCCATTATCACTGCACCGAGATAGTCTCTCTCTTTTCCCTGCTGGCGGGAGACTCGAATACCTGAAAAAGAATAAATCAATAAGAGAACATAAGGAGTGTGATGTGTCTGAATAACAAGAGAAGGAAAGTGTGAGTAAGACTTTGACTAGAACGTTACAGATGACTATACCTGGGGTAATACACGAGGATCTGTTTCTTGCTCTGGAAGGGTCATCTGTTAAGGAAAAGAAAAGAAGTACATGACTGAAAAGTAAAGAGAGAAAATTCCGCTATCAAGGTGACCTGAATGAAAAGTGACATGAGGAAAAAGACCAAAAAACTGAACACCATTTATAGAACAAGACGTTTTCCTCCTATATATATTAAGACTACGCGCTGATACCTCTACCCCAACCATTGTGAACTTTGGTGTGTGTCTGTGTTAGGGACCTTAGTGTGTAGCTCCAATGGGACAGGGACTGATGTGACTGTGAAATATTCTCTGTAAAGCGCTGTGTAATCTGATAACGTTATATAAAAACCTGTTAATATATAATAAATGACACAATATATGGTGAACGGTATCTAACTTTATCAAACCGTTTGATCATTCAACATGGTTTTACCCAGGTGTAACTTTACACCTGATTTTCTCTCATTTTCAAACCCTGGGTCTGGTCCTATGTACAGAATTAGAATCCTTAATGTCATCTTCCAGTGTCTCAAGCAGTTTGAATTATATACCGTATTTGAACTTACCTTTTCTGTCCATCCGGCGGTCCCTCAGGCAGTTTTAGGCTCTCTCCACCGCAGCTCTGACTCCAGCTGGCTCCCTGGTGGTGCGTGCTGTACACTGACGCTGTGTGACCTAAGGTCACATAACGTCAGTGTATGTGCGTGAAGCCTTTCTGTGCGTCAGTAGTTATGCTTTGAAAAGTTACGGCCAGGGAGTCAGCCGGAGTCAGAGCTGCGGGTGAGAGAGCCTGAAACTGCCGGAGGGACCGCTGGAGGGACTGAAAAGGTAAGTTCAGTCTTACATCCCCTGTATAAGACGCACCTGGTTTTTAGACCTATTTTTGGTCTAAAAAAAGGTGCGTCTTATACATGGGGAAATACGGTACTTTATTTCTTGGATTAGAAAAATGTCCTCCCCGTCATAATACAGTATGTATATGTATTGATAATATATTAATATATAGTATTTATCCCGCTTTGTGTTTCGAGTGAAACAAATTTCCCCACAATCAGGGGGCATAACTTCAGGGGGTGCAAGAATTGCAGCTGCTACAGGACCTGGAGGATAGGGGGCCCATAGAAGCCACTCCCCCTGCACTGTAAGTAAGCTGACCACTTGAAACCATGTTTGATGCTCCATGTAGGAGTACTAAGTTCTACAGCGCTCCGCACTCCTACATGGAGCGCCAAGCACTGTTTAAAGCGGTCAGCCTCTGGCAGCTTCTATCAGACAGCA
>WWET01002487.1:175072-187285 GCA_011038615.1 Limnodynastes dumerilii
TTCCTGCTCAGCTCTGTCCCTTATCCCGAGCATCCAGACTCAAGCCCCTGCCTCCTCGCTGTAGGGGCCTGAGTCTGTCCCCTTCTGCCCTGGCCCACAATCCTGTTTTAGCGTTGTGCGTTACTCCTTTTTATTTTACTTTTCCGTCCTGTCCCGTTTTTGCCATCCTATAACTAAAGCAACGTCTCTTCTGTTAAGTTTGTTCCTACAGAAGGAAACACGGCTTGCGTCAAAGTTCTCAGGGATATTAAACCGGAAGAAGAAATCACGTGTTTTTACGGAGACAGTTTCTTCGGAGAGAAGAATGAGATGTGCGAGTGTTGCACGTGTGAGAGGTGAGTCAATGAGCTGATGTAAGGGGGGAATGTAATATAGGGCCAGATCCAGCTTAAAGAAATGGGGTCGTTTTCTGCTTGCTGTGCACGCCAAACATTCGCCTATCAATACGTCCGTGCTGGAAGCCTTACCAGCGGTGGGACGGGACAGGGCGCCATGTTTACAGTGTATATTCCTGGTGGAGGGGTGGGGTGTATTTAATTTGTTAAGCACTTGCGTATTTTTATTTACACCCCACCCCTTTTTCCTTGGGGCTGATGTGTACATTTTAAGGCAGGGTTCTGGTGTCCAGTACGCTCCGTGGGAGTGAGCGCCCCCTTGCCCATACTGATCTTAAGATCGCATGGCGATTTGCTATCGGAACTCTGCTCCGACCGTGTTAGCAGCGGATTTCTGGATCCGCCACTACTCTGATTCTGATCTAGAGTTTACTCCCTCCCGCTGTGGGTGTAAAACCTATGCACTTTTGTAAACAAAGCCCCCCTCGCTCTTACCTTTGACCCCTTTTGGCCAGACTGTGCTGTTGTGTCTTAGCCAGTGCACAATGTGGAATTTCCTTTGAATGTGTGCACAAATCCTAAGTTGCGACTGCAAGGAGAATGGCGGCACACCATGCATAGACGGCAGTCATCGAAATGTGTAAAATAAAGGAATGTCCCAAAATCCATCTGTTGGGCTGTGTCTCTTGTTTGACTGCAGAGTGTGTCCCTGTGTATTTTAAGTTCTGTTAATGGTGACCTGCAAGCTCAGACTATAAAATGACCTGTTGAGCGAATTGTGTGACTTCTGGCATAGTTAAACACTGATTTGTTTGCTATGCATTTATGTGTTTCTTTTCCCATGGTGTGGGGCTCATCTATTGCATAACATCTCCACGTCATCATTTTTCTCCCGTACTCCATCCCTGCTCTAAAAGATGACGCTCTCCCTGTAACAAAGGCTCTCTTCTGTCTTGTAAAATGAACATAAACAGGTCCAACGCATAATACCAAACAATATAGCACACTGTATCAGCAGGGTGTGGCTTGCAATAGACCGCCATGCAGCAATTGAATGGCGACTGCTGGCAGTTGCTGGCATTTTCCATTTTAGACAGCGGCAGTGATGGAACTCCCACAGTTGTGAAGAGTGATCCGCCAACCGGTAAGAACCTGCATCCTAGTCTTACCCTTAACCCTTCCATAACTGTAACCGTCCATTTCCCACAGCCTAACCCTAACTTTCCCATTCTTGAGCCCTAACTCTCCATATCCTGCAACCTAACCGTAACCTTCCACTTATGCCCTAACCCTCCTTTCTTGAAGCCTAACCCTTACTACCCCTTCTTAAGCCTAACATGAGCCCACGTAAGCAACTAATGAGTAGTGGTAGAAATAGTTACCTGTTCCCAGTAGTAATTTTCTATTTTCCATAGCATTGCATACAGCTGCTGGCTGAATCATTGTCAGAATTCAGCTGTCCAAATCTGGGACTGCATCCCATGTGGAACATATATAAATGGAAGGTTTCTTCACAATATAGCTATATTGGGTTAAGCTCACCTGCCCAGCGACAATGCTCCTCCTGTAGGCCAGTACCTAACTTGTGTTGCAATAACTGTACTCAGAATATCTATGGTAAGATAAATCCTCCATTTAGAATGTATGCAGCATCCATATTAGAGAGGGGTCGGACTCCAAAAGTAAACTAGTAATTAGTAACAAGAGAACACACTATAGATACATTGGGCTGGATCCAGACTTAAGAAGGAGCTTGAAATTAAGAGAGGAAAGTTACTCCTGGGCTAAACCATGTTGATTTCAGGGGGAGATGAGAGGTGATGTTTCCCAGCCCAAGTCTAAATAACAGTGTGATAGTAAAGCTGGTCAGTATCTGCAGTAAGCAATTCAAAGATATATCCCTGCATGCAAAGAATAGAATTAACTTCACTCCCCCTGAAATCAACATGGTTTTGTCCAGGAGTAACTTTCTGCTCTTAATTTTAAGCTCCTTATTAAGTCTGGATCTTAGCCATTATGAGCTAAACCTCCTATTTATGTGCAGACACATAGTATTCTATGTATTGTTTGATTTCCTATCTTATACTGTTGTGTGTTTTGCAGATATGTAAATGCTGCTTTTTGTTATTTTACAAATATAAAAAAACCCTGTAGACTTAACCCTGTGGTTTGAGCTTTGAGTATCCACTGCAGCTGGGTAGGAGTCAGCATCCTCTATTTAGAAGCAGGCGTCCGTGTCTTGTTGTTTATAGGCTAAACGGCAAGCAGGAGACACATGGTAGCGATGGAAACCCGAAACCGTAATTTTGCTTTCAGTGTAGAATGTCTGTTACCTGTTATTACTGATGGTTGCTCTCCTTTGTCTAGAAAAGGGGAGGGAGCGTTTCGGCTGAGGAAGAGAGAGCCTCGTGAATCTACCTCATTAGAGAAATACCAGCTCAGAGAGACGGACGGTCGTCTGCGACGACTGAGCCATAAGAGCGACAAGCAGACGCAGCACGGCGTTACCCGGAAAAAGAAACGCGCTTCAGGTATTTTATAGCGTTATTTGCTTTCCTAGTACAGCTATAAAATTATGACTCTGATTGTGACATTGTTTTATTAGCCCCTAATTCACGTTTTGTTATTTGATCCCATATCTAGCATTGATTTGTGTTATATTTTTTGTGGGTTTTTTTCTAGGGAAGATTAGTTTTAAGTGTATGTTGGGTTATGTTAGATGGGTTTTATCAGGGTTATTGGGGTGTGTGACACTAATGAAATGTTTAGGCAGAGAAGCAAATCGCTTCGTTATCTGTGCACTGTTTTACCTATTGCAGGCAGCGGTCATTTTTGTGTTTGGCCTCTAGATCAGATCCATTATGTCTAATGTGAATTAGCTGTGTCCGATGGACGATATCATATGAGGAAGAAAAGAAGGGACTCTTTCACTCCCTGCTTTTCACTTTTTAAGGGCTGATCCACTGTTCTCTAAACATGTTTCTGATTATAGCCACGCCTCAGCCCTTTGTTTCATAATTACCTTTATGTATTGTATATTAATACAGAGCAGCTTTTCAAATTAATCTAAAGAATGGTCATTCCTTCCATTGGCCACTAGGTGTCAGTCAAGCGTTTCACACATCGATGGATCACTGTTTTGAGAATTACTTAAATTGCATTCATTGTCCTTATATGGGGGGGGGGGTATATAATTGCTCCGCGATAGATTTTACCTTTTTATTTTACTCATGCCTATTTATTACAAATTACAAGTTAATTTTGTGATTTGATTCAGCCAGGTCACCTGGCTTCTTTATGAAATGTATGTAGGGAGAATGATTTAACGGAGGTTGACTTTCTAATATTATTATTTGTTTGATCCAATATTTTTAAGGTTTAAGAACATCTCCCAGCCCCAGAAAGAGCCCTGGAGGCTTCAGAAGTAGGACTCCTCCTTCAAGTCATAGATCACCACCTTCATCTTCATCCTCCTGCTCTAGAGTTCTTAATGGAGTACGATACCCTACCATCGGCAGGTCACCAATGTCTGTGAGGTTTGAGCTGCCCCAGGGAACCACTCTAAGGGACGTGCGTATCCTCCTGCATAACATCAAAAAATGTAGGCAACGCTCCTCTGTCCCAACATCACCAGGTGAAGACCAGTGTTGCAAGCTGTGGAAAGAACCTGTGGTGAGACTTAGCCGGAATGATGTCAGTCCTGACAAGCTAATGCTTCATACAGGTACTAATACCCCTTGCATAGATCGCAACGTATCTCCACGAAGTAGAACTATCGTTTTGGAAAAAGAAGCCAAAAATCGCTCCGTGAATTGCTCACCATTGAATGACTGTGGTGCAGAAGAGGAACACTTGGTTGCACGTTGTCCGAGCGCCTCGAACAGGACTCTTCCACAACCCAACAGTCGTGATACAGTTCCCACCAACGTCCACGAGCAACACCTGGTCCATCAACTTGAACTCTGTGTTCCGGAGTCTGGTGTACAACCAGACAGTCAGAACACTGGTGACACCAATAAGTCTATGGTACAGCCTGACTTCCTTGTGTCCCCTCTAGACTCAACCAGATTCCATTCGGATGTTTTGTCACAAATGCAGGAAGAGGAGAATTTTCCTCCAGCCGGGTCTGTACCAGAAAACACTGTGAACCATAATGACAATACGAGCTTCTTGTCGCCCAAAAAACTCGGGTTAAGCCGTTACATTACCGTAAGTTTAAGCAAACTGAAAGTACCTGAAGACTCAAGCACACAAAGCCCTCACCAGTCCTTCCCCAGTGAGACCTGTCAAACCACTTCTAAACCGTACCCATCTGCTGACCTCCCGTCTGATCCACTCAAAGCCAAGACCTCTAACTTTGTAAGTAACCCGTACAAAACTTCAACTCGCCATAGCTGTGAATGGAGAACGTTAACCCAACCTGACGAGAGAAACGTGTTTTCTTTAACAACTAGACCACTACATATTAAGGAAACAGAAGAGACCGTACAAAAGAAAAGCTCTTTTAAGAAGCCCCAGAAGTCTCCACTAAAGAGGCGCGCGAAAGCCACCAAAAAGGGTGCCCGTGCGTCCATTCAGAAAGGCGTCTCCACCCTGCCGGAGCTGCTCAGTGCAGAAATGCAGTTAGATCCAAAGTTGTCTCTTAAGCCATACGTAGAATTGGGTTTAAATAACAACCTAAAACGAGGAGGAGTGGATGGCGCACAACAGCACTCCGAGTCGGTAAAAGGCAAAGATTTCACCAAACAGGAGTCTGAATTGTCGACGGACCACAACAAGAAGAAAAACGTGACTTTTAATCCTTTCACGCCTTCCAAAAGATTGCGTCTCGTCGTCACCAACGGGTCCATTAATCTGGATGTTGCTTCCACGTCAAGTGATGAATCCAACTGAAGGCTCCTGACTCATCATTCCTTAAACAAGTTCATAATTCCAAAAAACTAAAATAAAAAAACAGAGGGGTTGGAAAGGATGCTTCACTTGGAGCCTTTATATTTTTTTTTTAGTTTAGGTGCTACTGTCCCCTCCCAAACCCTTGATTTGGTTTGGTTCTGTTTTTTAATTGGCATCTGCTCTCAAGGACAATAAACACACCAATTTGCCTTAGTCTTTAAAGCAGGTGGAACTACTCTGGTCTTCACTCCCTATTGTAAAGAAAACCTTGATGGGACTGCTGATTTCATGAAATAACTCAGCTAACAAGTTTATCCCTGTTAATATTTATGGTGCTATGTACGATCTCTAAATAGGTTTTTCTCTTTAGGACTTTTTTTTTTTTTTTTTCTTGGTCACTGAAATTTTTTTTTGTTTGTTTCATGTGGTGATCTGATTTTTTTTTGTATAGTTAATTGCATCTTTTTGTTGTACAAAATGTGCAGATAACACAAGCCTGGTGCATCACATTGTGTACCCCATGGTACTGACAAGAGAAAAGTTAATATGCTTTTTGTTTCTTTTAAGTTGTTACTGATGAAGAGCAAAAGCCTTAAGTGTGCTGTATTTTTGTTTATTTTTTTTTCTTTTTCATTTTTTAACTTATACTTAGTAAAAAAAAAAAAAAATAGAAAATTGAGCAAACGAGTTTGTGGTTAATTTGTGGTTTAAATCTCATCATTCCATTGATTGACTTCTCTTGAACATGGAAATGTTGATCAGATTCAGGATGTTGATCAGATCCAAGGATTAAACACAGTCTAATAACTGACCCACAGTCAACACATTGAGCATCTAAAAGGGAGTAAAAGGTTTTTCAATGTAGTAAAATGCAGTCATTTTGCTAATGGTGCAGTATTAAGCCCCCCTTAACTCCTATCCATGCTTCTGAGCCTTGTCTGTTGTAAATGAGTATGGCTCAGAACGCCTGGTAGCCATTTATAGTAGCTGTCTTCAGTCTTCCTCTGCTGCCTCCTCTAGAAGGCACTGATGTGACCTTAGTGCTAGTTTGGAGGAGCAGACAGAGGGGTCTATTTACAAACTTCATTTTTAGGTGATAATGTGCCTTTTTTTACTGTAAAACGGACATAATCACCTAAAAATGAACCATTTACAACAATGCCAGCGCCATGGAAATTTTCTGTTTCCATGATGATGGCCTTATACAGAAGTTGTCTTCGCTGGCCCGCATTGTTCTTAATGCGGGTCGGCACTTAGTACAATTTTCAAAACCTGGGAGTGGAGATTATCATTCCGTTCCGAGGGATAAAATAACGTTGGCTCAGGATGGCATTAGTGCCTTTATACCAGCGATCTCCCCTTATTCCCCCCTTTTCCTCCCCCAATAGATGTTATTAGGGGGAGGAAAAGGGGGGCATGTATGGGGACACCGCTGGGAGAAAGGAGTATGCGCAAATGTTTAAAAAAAAGACCAAAAAACTCACCTGTCAGGGAGATGTGTCCGACTCTGAAGATTTCAGACCCGATATGTAGACACGGCGCATGTGCAGTGCTTTTCATATTGGGTCTTGAAATCTTCTAAGTAATGTAGTCTCTGCGCATGACTTTATTCATATGAAATATGAATGAAGTGGCCTCCGATGCGCACCAAGATCATCGCGGGACCTTGCCGGAGGGGTGAGTATTCGTACATTTTAAAAACGAAGCTGCCAGGCTCGCTACGATCACAAGCAGCTACGTTCACTGGGGAAAGAAACTGATGGTAAATAGAGCCTGAGAATGAAGACCAGAAGATAGACATGGTCAGTGGCGGCCATCGGAACACAGGCATAGGGTTTCACGTTTTAGGGAGCCTAGACTTTAAACTATGTCTAATAATCGCTCTACTGTTAGTGCAGATGTGGGAGTATAATCAGTAGCCGATGTTTAGAGACTAGGAATAAAGAAGTCAATGTTAGGGTTTTCGATGATGGAAGTGTGTGGGGGTGTGTGGGTGGGTGTTCTAAGAAAAGTATAAAACACAGCAAGCAGAAAATAAAGGTACATTAGGTGCACCTGGAGCAGAGAAGCCTAATAAAGGGCGACTGTAGAAATGATCAATTAATGCACCAGATCCAGACCTGCATCGGCCGAGCACAGAGCATTACGGTAGTGGAGATAGATCCATATGTGTCAGGAGGCCACTCCCTTCATACGCAGAGACTTCTAAACCGGGGACCTACCATTATACTTCCACACCATGGGCCAGATCCAGACCTACGTTTCCATTACGTTTCATCGCGTAGCGTATTTCCGCTTGTGTATTTTCTAGGCACTCCCCTCGCTCGGACGTACTTTGGCCATTACGCTTTCCAAACCCTGCCTTAACTTTTCAAAGTTAACTACTGACGTACGTAAAGCCTTCATGTACGTAAGTGCCTAAGCACGCTCATACTGTACGATTTAACTGCCTCACCCTGCTTCCGATGCGTAATTACGGGTGTTGTATGGCTGTCACGCCCCTTTGTTCGTAGTTACGCTGTTGATTCTGAGCTGGTACGTACATTCAGAGTTACGTGGCGCAACATCTGCCACGCGCATGCGCAGTACATACAAAGTTGAAATTTTACGTCCCCGGCTAGCGTGCTTAGTTCTGGATCCCCCAATTGCAGTAGTCTGGTTCATACGCAAGGGCTCCCGCCTTGCGTTCACTCCACATATATTCTGCCCCAACGCTTCTATTACAGAAGTCTGAACCAGGAGGATCCCGATCCATTCCATTAGGTACAATATACTCCGCTCCTGAGCTTCCAACTGTCATTCACCTGGTGAAATGACTTAACTGATATTTAAAGAAAACTATTTGCCTCTACAACAAAGGTGGTTACCATAGTAACTGACAGTTGGAAATTGAGGAGCAGAGTATTTTTTATCTAATGGAGTGGGTCTCGTTGGAGGGTATGCGGATCCATGATAGGATGATACGTGAGGACGCACAAAATAATGTCTTTTTCTGCTCCTTGTGTGCAGAAAAGTAGATTTACTAAGCTGCGGGAATTGAAAAGTGGAGCTGTTGCCCATAGCAACCAATTAGTTTCTAGCTCTTACTTTCCTATTACATTCTAGAGAATGTCAGCTAGAATCTGATTGGTTGCTATGGGCAACATCTCCACTTTTCTTTTCCCACAGCTTAGTAAATCTGGCCCTTGCTCAAGTCCAATGTGATTATTTTGAGCCATTAAGCAATTGTATAAAAGTTTTGTGTAATGGGAGATGACTGCCTAGAAGAAGCGCTAGATGTCAGTGCTAGACATGTTTGGATGTGTAATGCACTCTTACTTTTCCTCTTAACTTCCTCTGTCCGAAGCACCAGATTTGCTAAGCTGCAGGTTTGGAAAAGTGGAGATGTTGCCCATAGCAACCAATCAGATTCTAGCTCTGTTTTCTATTACATTCTAGAGAATGTGAGCTAGAATCTGAATGGTTGCTATGGGCAACATCTCCACTTTTCCTTTCCCACAGCTTAGTAGAGCTGGCCCTTAGGGACATGTTCACAGATCCGTTTTTGCGTAGGTTTGTGCGTATTTTTAGCAGTAGATGAACTGCGCATGCGTAGTAATTTTTCCATGCGCATTACGTAGTATTTACGCACGTAAAAGCACAGAGTTTTGAATCGCACTTAGGGACATACGTACGGAGGGGTGTGGTTTTTATCCGTATGGTAGAAGTGACGTGAAAGTGGGCGGGAGGAAGCATTTAAATGGGCATTTGAGGGCGTGATTAGATAAATACGCAGGTACGTTAGTAACATACATGCATAAGTACACACGTAGACAAGGGTTTCCTATGGAGGCAGAAGTCACCGGAAACACGTTCGGCCGAGGGGAGTGTTATGGGTGTTGCCTTCCTACGTGCATGCGTAAATACGGATCTGTAAATCCGGCCCATAATTCTTTTTCAAGGTGCCCTTTAGCCCCCCCTTCTCCCTCCAATAGTCTGATTTTTGAGTAGTTGGGTCTTAAACACTTAATAAGTACTTAAGTCAGGACATAAATAATTAAGTTATTTGCAAAAATAGTAAACAAGTTCAAAGAAAAATGTATATATTGATTCTTTTTGTTTTAATTTTATGATTTATCGTTCACAGAACAATTTGCACTCAAAGCATGTTATTACTTTAGGGTTTGCCTCCCTTTATAAGAAATGAAGCCCTTAGTAACCATCCAACTAAATAAAAATATTTCTGCAAATGGACTGGAATACAACGTACAACTAATAATACTTTATTACAAGTTACCAAAAACAGACACCCCTTGCCCCCTCCTCCATCTCTACAAACCGAGTGTGGACTCAGTTACCGGGTAGGACACTGAAGCAACCTTGGGTCACAGGCAGCATGGCACTGTCCCATGAAACTACAAGTCCCAGCTATCTGTTACACCTAAAAAACTAAATCATTTTATTAGCGTTTCAGCAACCCAACCTCGCCTCTCCTCCCTCCTGCCGTTTTGTGCCCCAGATTTGTGCATTTTTTTCTGCTGCCTCTCAAAACAGTCCAAAAACGCTTCCTTTCAATATTCCCATCGATCAGAGTTTCTGAACAATCTTACCGCCTTTGCACCGATTCTTTTAGTGGTAGTGGGCCCGAGTCGGGGGGGGGGGCTTTGACCGCCCATCATGTCTTCCCCTCTAGTTGACGCAGAGGCTGTCAGATTAAAAGCGTGTGTGAGCGTTGGCAGTGAAAAGGCCATGGGAGTGCCTCTAAAGTCACTCATTATTGAACAAACAGACTTGTATTTGAAGAGGGAGATTAATGGCAACTGGACACTGGTTTACATATGGAGTAACCGCATTCTTCTTACAGAAAAGATTCAAATATAATAAGTTACGTTAACAAAGGCTGTGTCTGTGCTTCATTGGTTTCCTGGGAACTTACTACAAGCTTGAGCGTCACTCGGAGAATTATAGATAAGGATCTAGGACCGTATTCATAATGAAGTCAGCAGGGAGACTTACACAAATCGCTCGCGTAAATCCCCTGGCTTGTAATATCTGCCATTTGGAAAATCCGCACGGATCTTCCATTGTACGGAGACAAACGTAAAGTAGGGGGCATGGAAGTGTCCATACCCCCCCCTTCCTCTTCCGTATTTTATAAACAGCCCCCACATGTACGAAAAACAAATGATCTGAATATGGAGTATGAGAGTAAGGGCATACGGGTGTAAGTGTAGCCCTCAGCAAAACTCTGCTGCACTGCAAGAGATGAAGAATTTAAACCACATTAGAGTTCAGCGGGGAAGATTCCCAGCTCAACTCTAATAATAAAAGAGTAAACCTAATCTCAGAAGTTCGATGCAAAAGCAAAGTATTTTCCCTGCATACAAAATAATTCAAATAAATTTATTCCCCAACAGGGTTTTGCCCATATCTGCACTGGTTTTGCCCATATCTGCACTGGTTTTGCCCCTGCTCTCAAAGGACCGGAGCCAGAAGGCCGTATGGCAGGGAACTTCGCATTCCAAATATGTAAGTGCCCGGTGCGAATGTAGTGCGTATGCATCAACACGGGAATTATGCATGGGAATATCCATGCAGGATTCTCTGCGGGGACGGTGAGGCGTGATGAATCGCCACGCATAAGGGTCAGGAGGGGCTTTTAAATACTATAGTAAAGCCTTTACGTACGATACTGAATTGCAGATGAGGCCCTTACATGCAAGCGGGCTGATCTGGAGTATTAGCGCATCAGCAATGCAAATGCTCTATACGTCCTATCCAGAGTACAGCCGTAAGATGCTTAGTCATTTAAATGGGTTTTGAAAAGCTTAAATAAGAACCAATTGAAATGCTCTTCTCAATAAGACACATTGGACTGGATCCAGACTTAAGTAAGTTTCCCAGCCCAAGTGTAAATAACAGTGTAATAGTAAAGCTGGTCAGTATCTGTGTGCAGTAAGCAATTCAAAGATATATCCCTGCATGCAAAGAATACAATTAACTTGACTTCCCCTGCAATCAACATGGTTTAGCCCAGGAGTAACTAATTTCAAGCAATTACTTAAGTCTGGATATAGCCCATTAATGCCACGACATATCCACTGCTATGCTGTCTTCAAAAAATAAATGAATGAATTAAAATAAAAAATATAAAAAGAAAAATATTTAAATATTTATTTAAGAATCAAATTTTATTTACTGTATTTCCCCATTTATAAGACGCTCCCTTTATCACAGGTTGGCCAAGACTGGAGCAGCGCAGGTAAGTTGAATATTTTTACCAGGCTCCCATGTATAAGATGCACCTTAATTTTGGGGCCCCAAATTTAAAAAAAAAATATATGACATAAAATTATTAAACTCAAGTTGTAATCATCATTTATCCTTATTGCCCCCCTCTTTTAGTGTCCAGCCAGTCTTATTGCCCTTTCTTTTAGTGTTCAGCCAGTCTTACTGTCCATCTTTATGTGTATCCACCCAGCCTTTGTTCCCCCTCCATGTCCAGCCTTCACATCCATCCATTCCAATCACATCGCGGCATACTTACCTTTGCTCTCCCTCCGGCTCTCTCCACTGCGGTGCGCGGTGCAGAATGACACTGATGTGACCTTAGGTCACACTAGCGTCACAGAGGGAGAGAGCCGGAGGGAGAGCAAAGGTAAGTGTGCTGCGTGGGCATCCCCTGTATAATACACACCCGGTTTTTAGACCCCAAATTTTTCTACAAAAAATTGCATCTGATACATAGGGAAATATGGTATAAAAAAACACCAGTCATTTTCACATTGAAAATATCCTGCGCTTATTCCTTACACCAACCCCTGAGAAGGTATAAGCATATCACAGATGCGCAGGACCTTTTTTTCTGCTACTGCAACTATTTAAGTGAGAAAAACGACCCTTTTTCTCATCAATATGATTGAACCTCTATTCCACTGTCGCAGAGCAGAAGGATGTGGACACAAATGAATTGGCGGCTTTGTTGGGAGCATACGTCGAGTTCATT
>WWET01002487.1:190566-224979 GCA_011038615.1 Limnodynastes dumerilii
TACACCGGCTGAAGTTAGGGTAGCCTTCAGCCGGCGTAAGGAAGGGTCCATACGCCCGCACAGGGGGAGTGCTAAGGTAAGTGAACGCCGATACGCTGTGCTTTAGTAAGCACAGCGCATCAGCGTGCCTCTGGATCAGGCCCAATACTGCAAAGAATACTTAAATAAAGGCTGAATATAGGGAGCCCAATGATTGCAACATGGCCGGAGGATGATGTATATTAGGAGAGAAATAGACAGAAAATAATGACTACCCACAGAGGGGGCGATGGGCTTGTCATCTGTATAGACTGTAATACACACAAAGATAAGATAAGTTATCAAAGAAAATACTATACAGAAGAAAGCACAAGGTTGTATGACTCAACACTGAGGGTTTTGTAAAAGACACAAGATACCAGAAATAAGTGCAAACCAAACATGAACTAACGGGAAAAGATATAGATCTGCAGCTAAAGTGCAAAAAAAAGGACATTAATATAGAAACACTGCAACAAAGGAATATGTTAAAAAAAAGGACATTAATATAGAAACACTGCAACAAAGGAATATGTAAAAAAAAAAACATTAATATAGAAACACTGCAACAAAGGTATATTAAAAAAAAAAAAAGGACATTAATCTAGAAACACTGCAACAACGGAATATGTTAAAAAAACAACGTTTTTCTGTGCGCACTTAGGTCTGGTAGTCCATATGGAAGAGGAGAGGGAACTCCCCTGTCACGCCCTTCTCTCTCTCTTCTGCGGCGTTAGCAGCCCTTATGCTGTCATAACCCTACTTTAAGTATTGGACAACCCCGGAGCTGCAAAGAACTCTTAAAACCAACCCAGACTGCAAAATTGACATGTTCAGTGCTTTTTTTGTCATAGAACGCACAGGAACGGAGTTCCGGCACCTTTTTTTGAAGGATTTTCCAAGTTTTAAAAGTTTTGGTGGCAAAATCATTAAATCTGCTGTGTGTCGAGTCTGATCCATGCGTACTTCGTCCGCCCTGGTTGTGATGGCACTGCTCGGCTTGTGATTGGTTGTGTGGTCGCGTGTGCCTTGATGTGAGTTCTGGAACCTTTTTTCTTACAAAAAAAGCACTGGGCATGTTCCCCCCAGCTCGCCCACAAAGGGAATAGGTCACTCTGTTGGATGGAGATCCATTTCGTAACATTTGGCGCTCGCATGCTCAGATGTTACCATTAGACTTACATATGCAGGAGGCATGCAAAATGAAGCCTAGCATACAGGGGGTCTGAATCTGGCCAGAGATAAAGTCTGCATGCTTACGCATTCATTCTTCGGAAATTGCACCGCAGACCCTCTGCTCTTACGGGACAGGTGAGTAGCACTCTATGGGAAGTTTTAGTGTTAGAGTGTGGGTAGGGGAGTCTTATGGTTAGGCGGCACGGAAGGGTGGGTCAGGGTCAGGCTGCGGGGTTGAGGTCTTATGGTTAAGCTACGGGGAGGGGAGTTTTCAGGTCAGGCTGCGGG
Organism: Limnodynastes dumerilii; assembly: GCA_011038615.1. Lineage (NCBI taxonomy): Eukaryota > Metazoa > Chordata > Amphibia > Anura > Limnodynastidae > Limnodynastes > Limnodynastes dumerilii. The sequence continues at coordinate 192,049 of WWET01002487.1, forward strand.
AAGGGAGGGTTAGGGTTAGGCTGCAGGGAGGAGAGTCTTTAGGGTCAGGCTGCAGGTAAGGGGAGTCTTAGGGTCAGGCTGCAGGTAAGGGGAGTCTTAGGGTCAGGCTGCAGGGGGGAAGTCTTAGGGTTAGGCTGCAGGTAAGGGGAGTCTTAGGGTTAGGCTGCAAGGGGGAAGTCTTAGGGTTAGGCTGCGCAGAAGGGAGTCTTAAGGTCAGGCTGTGTAGAAGAGAGGGTTAGGGTCTGGCTGCTACAGATCTCCAGCCATAAGGAACTCCATAATGTGTGTGGGGGATATGTAAATATTACAGTAGGGGGCGAGCAGGTTTAAGCGGACATTCGGATTGCTGATCTGCGCAGGACACTTAAGGTAAGGTTATGGTGTAAGCGAGAGAGATGATAGGACAGAGGAGTACACTCCCATCTTCTACCTACGTGCCTGTGGAATCTGGCCCTATGTTCTGTAGAGCATGTCGTCATGGACACATTAGTAGATAAATAGGTAAAATGACCTTTTTAAAATGTAATATATTCCCAGAATAGAAACACCCTCCTCCTTTATCTAACTGGAAATAGGAGCGGGCTGCTCCCAGGAGTTCTCTATTGAAAGTATTTAGTTTTTAAAACTCTTTTCCGGGGCGTGGAAATGAATCACAGAACACGTAACTGCAACTGTGCAATTCACTACAACCGTCACTGAGCTCTATTCAATGTGTAACTTCTGTAGATAAAAGAATCTCATGTTCTTATTTATTAACATAATTGTGACTCTGTCCTATTACATTTACCATAGCACTGGCCTTCTAGGAAGAGATAATTATATGTGTGTAAGGTCTATTGTTAAAGAACAGATGTTCTCGTCATCTTTTGTCAGATCTAAAACCATTTCAATGTGTTCCTTGTACTATCTATCTATCTAATCTATCTATCTATCTATCTATCTATCTATCTATCTATCTATCTATCTATCTATCTATCAAATTACACATGGTATGGAGGGGAAAATATGACTTTTTGCAAGTGACACAAAAATATGTAGCAGGTAGACACACCCGGAGGGGAAAATAAAATGATTTATGATCTAGGTTGCCTAGGGGAATGATCAAGAATGTGACAATGGGCCTGATCCAGAGCTACGATGGTGCCGCCCGACGGGCGAATGCGTACGTTCGCCCGTGCGTATAAACATACACGCCCCTAACACTCCCATTGTAAAGTACCTGCTTACGGCGGCTATACCCTACACTGGGTACTACCGTCGGCCGTACGAATTTTCGCACATAATACGCTGAGCGTACGGGCTTAGCACGCCCATACTGTACAATTTAAATGGCTATCCCCGCCTCCGTGTAGTAAAACGAGCGCCCAGGCGACCGTCGTACTGAACGCACGCCCCTCGAGCGAATATTTCGCACACAATACGACCGCTATACGCTCATGTCGTCCAGCCGACCGGAAGCTGTCATACTGGGCATGCGCAGTGCGAATTTTCGTACGAAAATACGCAAAAAACGGTCGTACGCTCGCTTGAAATCGGCCAATTTCGTAGCTCTGGATCAGGCCCAATGTCAGGTTAATGGCAAAAATGTAAAAGTTTAACCTTGAGGCTCAAATATAGTAATAGCGGCACTAGTTTAGTGAGGAGGAAAGGGATCTAGGAGTCGCTGTGTCATGTGATATAAAGGTAGACAAGCAATGTAACACAGCAATGAGAAAGACCAGTCAGATTAGTAGCAGAGAGAGAGAAGTAGTAATGTCCCTTTATAGGTCACTGGTGCGGCCTCACCTGGAAAACTGTTCTTAAGCTGGCCATACACTAGACAATTATGGGCCCGATATCCCAATTATTGGATGATCGGGCAAATAATCACTCTAGTGTATGGTACAAATCAATTTTTGAAACGTCAAATAAACGCACCAGAAACGCTCTGGTGCCATTATTTGATCTTTCGACATGTTTGATTTAAATTGGGAGAAAGTTCACGATAATCAGCAATTAGCAAGCTGAATGGCTCTCTATTGATATATACATAAATATACAGCAGCGGCTATTGTAGGAGTAGTACAGACAGGGATCAGCCAAAACCACACTGTGTGAAGCGCGGCTTTGGCTGATTCTTATCTGTATTATGCCTGCAATAGCCGCTGCTGTATATCTATGTGCTATGCTGCTCTGACAACTATAAAGTATACCTTCAGAGCTGTCAGAGCAGCTTTGTACATAGATATAAAGCAGCAGCAGCAGCAATCTGCTAGGATTATCGGTCCCAGCAGGAGAGGGGTATGTATGGTGCCAATAACAACGGGAAATCGTCCCGTTTATCGGCCCACCCCTTGCTGGGACCGATAATCACCCTAGTGTATGGCCAGCTTTACTACTGGAGGACAGACAGACAGATACATACATTTCATGTTGTTCAACTTCAAACACAGCTTTTGTGTGGGTTTTGTTATTTTTGTGTTGTATAAACTCCTTTGCTTCCATCTAGGCGGTGACATAGTTTGCTGTACTCGCCAGTCGTCTCCTTGTTCTGTGAATGTGTTGTTTTCCGTGGTTTATGTGTGCAGCATTCTCACACTACATAGCTGTATATATGGTGACAGTAGATATATTTATCTTTGTGGCTTCTACCCCTGTGCACAACCAATGACTTGTGAAGGACATCAACTGACAAGTCAATATCAGAACACGAAAGAGGTCATCTCCTTCACTAATAAAGTCTGCCACCTCTGTTCAGCATCAGACCCTTAACCAGCAGAAGGGTCCTTGAAAAATATCATAGGGACTAATGCAATCTAACAAGCTTCTGCTTCTTAGGCCCGGAGTTTTGTGAAATGATCTACTATACATGCGTAGTTGGTCATTTGCGCAATCTATGTACCGGTTAGGTATGTAGATTGCCTCCGTGCAGTCTTTAAAGTAGTTTAGTTAGAAAGAGGCGACCTTAAGCCACCTCGGGGGGTGTTTAGATAGAAGTGGGAGGGATTTAGATTAGGGGAGAGGCAATGTCCGTGTGGAGTTTCCTTCTTAAGAAGGATACTACGCACGGTAAGATAAGGAAGCCCTATGATACTCGTAAGTGCCATAAGGTACCTAAAAACCGGGGGTGGGGGTGGCAGGTTAGGGGCAGGACGGGTGACCTAACTTACCTGTCCTGCCCCTAACCCATCTCCTTCTCCCCCCGTTTTTAGGCACTTACGAGTGTCATAGGGATTCCTTATCTTACCGTGTGTTGTATCCTTCTCTAAGGTGTGCATATGGCCCACAGTGTGTAAAAAGCTCAAAAGGAGATATAAAGGTGCACTTCACTCACGTGGAAAACATCTGATGACAATAATAAACAGGTAAAAGAGTAGGAAGGACCTCCGAGGGGCTGGGGAAATAGAAACAGAAAGTGACCACGTGTGTGAGTGTGTGTGTATGAATGAGTGTGAGTGTGTATGTGTGTGAGTGAGTGTGTGTGCGTGTATGTGTGTGTGAGTGAGTGTGAGCGAGTGTGCATGTGTGTGTGTGTGTGTGAGTGAGTGAGTGAGTGAGTGAGTGTGAGTGAGTGAGTGAGTGTGAGTGAGTGTGCATGTATGTGTGTGTGTGAGTGAGTGAGTGAGTGAGTGTGTGTGTGAGTGAGTGTGTGTGTTTTAACCATACTGGCCAAACACTCTATTTGACCTTCAATTTAGCCTTATATTTCTCCCAAGTATGTTTAAATTGTTCTACTGTGCTTAGCTGGCCACATACTATAGTGATTATCGTCACAGGAAAGAAACAGGTGATCGATTGTAGGATAATAAATAATAATCCCAATGTTGTATAATCAAAGTAACATTTTTTTATTAATGAATAGAATCTAATATATTTGTAAGTAGAAATATAATAAAATAAAATAATAGAATTAGAGGAAGCGTAAATTCTAATAAACCACATAAATTGCAATATAATGACTAACTGATCTGAAGTATTGCGAGAGGGGCGGCCGTGACTCGAGGCTTAGTTGTAGTTAGATAGATTGTAGAAGTAGATTGTTTTGTATAGATGCAAAGGACATACTTTGTAAAGAATCCTCTAGCATAATTTTGCAAAACAAAACGTCCTGTTCAAACTCAGGTGTAGCATTCAGATTAAGAGAGGGAAAGAAAAATAAAAAATGTGGGAGGTGGGACTGCTACAGAAGGTCACTCACAGATCTTGGAGATGTCATATTGGGCTCATTAAAGATAAGGGCATTGGATTATTTTTTATCGTGATTCGTCTTCTAATTATGCCATGTACTTACTATGGTTTCACTGTATTGTCCTGTTCGCTCTCAATAAAAAATTGATATTATAAAAAAAAAAAAATGCAATATAATGTATGAACATTTGTATAACCCTGACAATACAGAATAACAATCAGTAAAAGGTCTGCGACTTTCGCCACTAGGGCCCTTAACTCCCCGGGGGACCACCTAATCTCCCCCAAACCTAATGTACCAATAATCAGAGTCTGAGCATAGGGGTAGGAATAATGCAAATAAATAAATAAGGGGACTTTTGGGAAAAAAGTGCTTTCACCAATTTTAGTGACTTTTTTCACGCAGACTCTTCTCCCCTTATTTATTTATTTGTATAACCCTGCAGGGATTTTGCTAGTTAGTGGTGAATAAAACTTGGGCACAATTACTATTCCTCTCTGTAGACCAGATGATTGGTATATTTAGATCGTATTATGTGGACATGATAATTGGTGCCATGTTCACGTAAAAATATAACAACAATCTCACACTTGCAACAAAAATATAGAGTGAGTATAATAGATCTCTGCTAGGTCGGGTAACAGATGTTGATGTAGTAAATAGATAAGGTAGATCTCCGTTAAAAACCAGAGTATAAGAGCATTGAGTTAGTTCTTTGTCTCCACGCTGCAGTAATATTCAATAATTTCTTAGTCCAACAATGTAACTAATATTTCAAAAAGGTTGGTAACAATGTCGCTCGTGAGGCTTGTACTCACCACCGCCCGTGCAACAGAAATCATCAGCGTTTACAAGCAGACTGTATTGGTAGTCGAGGGCGTCCCGACTAGAGTGTAGTTTAAACAGTGGGATAATGTTACCTCATAGGGCTTTTAACTCACCACTGCCCATGCAAAAGATACTTATCAGCGTCTGCAGGTGGGCTGTATTGGTAAGCGAGGACGTCTCAACCAGGATATAGATTCGGCAGTGGAGTACGTATAGAATCCAGATGAATGTGGCCGGCAATTAGGAAATCCTGGCAGTTAGTAATAGCTGTTTATGCACTGATGAGTTGAAAAGGATATCGTGCGGAGGTGTCCTGCACCATAATAAAGCAATACAACATGTATGAGCAGCTGCGAGGCTCCTGTAATGGAGCTGACCGCCGTTGCGGTCAGAGCATGAATCAGTTCCGAACACCAGGCAATCTGTAATGTAGACACAGTAATATATCAATTAGAATTAGAATGTTCCCAACCGACTTAAGCAGAGTTGTGCAAGATGTGGGCTTCAGTAGGTATTGTGCACGGATGAATTGAAACGCTTCCTGTATCAAACACCTTGACGCGTTTCACTGTATTAGGCGTACAGTTTCCTCAGAAGGGTGGTTGTGAAGGTAAGTCCTCCCTATTTAAGCAATGAACTTGATTGAAATTTACAACACCTGAGTGGTTGTGAGGGAGGAGCATTACTACAACATTGGGAAAAAGAAAAGTTACTCAAGGATATACAAATAGTGCACATAATAAAATCAAAAAGTAATATTGTTCCCAGAATAGAGCATTAATTTGTTAACAAAAAAAAACAAATAAGAATCACTATGATACAATATACCAATATAAATAAAAAATGATCAAAAGAAACCATTCATGAGTATTAGAATATTTAAATGTTAGGATATTTAAAGTACCAGGAATGGAAAAAGACAGAGAATTAAATCCAAAAATATCTAAAAATATTGGGCAATAATTACAATTGTACATTCAGAGATATCAGATGTTTCAGTAAATAATTGTATATTTGAGTTGAAAATGACCAAAAACCCATTAATTGTAAAACTTGTATACAAAAAATATAATGAGTAATAATAATAATAATAATTAAATAAATAAATAAATGAATGAGAAAGATGAAAAATATGAAAAATAATAACCTATGGTGCAAATAATAATAATAATAATAATAATAATAGGCATTTTATCACTCAGCCTCTGCATAAGTCACATTTCTATCGTGCGCCAACACCCTTTGAATCCCTTTGCCTAGCTACAGAAGTCCCTCAACATCTTTTATCACTCCTAAACAGAGCATTACTAGAGGGTCTGTATCCCTCTATTCCAAGCTACACAGAGAACTGGAATAGAGACCTCCCGCAACCCCTGACAGAGGAAGAGTGGCTGAAAGTTTTCCAAGTTACAGCTGCTTGCTCGTTGAGTCCGTCCGTGATAGAGACCCAGTTTAAGGTTCTTACACATTGGTACAGAGTCCCACTATCTATCCATAAGCGACTCCCCTCCTACTCTCCGTTATGCTGGCGTTGCCAATCTGCGTCTGGTTCCTTCTTCCATATCTGGTGGGATTGTTCGGTCATTACGGCCTACTGGAAGCAGGTCCACGAAGTCTCTGAAGCCATATTACACGACAGTCCCGAAAGGCCCAGAGTTTTGGCTCCTCTCTCTGACACCTATGCCTATCAAATCTTATAAAAACTCCTTGTTAAAACACCTAAACAATGCGGCGAAAGCGGTCGTACCCCTTAGGTGGAAAATTTCTACTCCCCCTTCCATGAAACTCTGGTTCAACAGAGTTGACTGGTACATGTCAATGGAAGGAATGGTTAAGACTACTCAAGAACAATGCCAGGTGTACACGTTGGTCTGGTCCCTTTGGTTAGAATTCAAACAATCCCCCTTATACTTATCTCTGATGGGACAACCCGCAGCTGAACACCCTCCTGAAAACCACTAGGGCCCATACCCCTCTTTTTATCTAATTGCTGACTTTGTAATCGTTCTTAATACCAGAGAGTCTGCCTTGATCCTACCCTTCACCCCCCTCACCTTGCACTTCCCCTACCCATGCCAAAAAAATGGCAGTAAGTAATGGTTTACAATGTCTGTATACTTTTCTTTGGCAACTACTCTTGTTTGCACTACCTTGTTATGCACTACCTTGTACTACTTGTATTGCTTTATACTTGAAAATAAAGAATATATATATAAAAAAAAAGAATATAGTTAAATGGCGTTTGATTTTAAATCTTAGGTTTTTCTTCTACCCCTATCACTGTGGTAGTATGGTCAATTATGCTGTGGAGTTAATTTAATGCCCCACACCTGAGATTGGATCTTCAGAGCCAAATAGAGGCTCTTAAAAGGAGGAAGCAAACACTCCTGACTCACAAACCTTCTGAAGAAATGGGGGATCACCCCGTGAAACGCGTTAAGGCTTTTCATTATAACTGAATAGGAGGACTCACAGCACAGCGATCAGAGCAATCAATATCCCAAGCAGAGCACCATCATTACGTGGAGGGCTTGCATTGTGTTGTCCTTTGGAGCGCTCCTAGTACCTCTAACCTGCCGGGAATACCCTGCAATTTGCAGCTGAATAGTGGAGACAAGTTGCACTAATCCACTGTTCCATCTAGCATGGAAACTGCAGCTGAGACGCAGCTTCTCTATATTTCTGCACCACCTCCTGGATTTGACAAGTGCTCCAGCTCCCTGGTCTTAACACCTTATACCTGCCGCATATCCACAAGGGTCTGGTGGTAACTATACCATTCTGCATTTCCATTGACTTTAATTTGCGCTACAGGAGACTTGTGGTAAGCTAACACACTGCTGTGCAGCCCTTAACCACTTGTTTGCCGATTCAGTGGAATACTGACAATTCAATTTATGGCTGCTATTTCCATGTTCTACTGACTCCTGCTTGATTCACCACCCAGGTGAGTAACCATTTTAACCTCTATACCTGTCCTGGGACCGGTTAATGTTTGCACAAACAATTCTCTATCAGTTTCATAGCCAATTTCTTCATCTTGAAGCCATATGCCATTTCTGCATATTCCAACTCATTTCCATCTAAAACATTGGATTTAGTGCTTCTAAGTATTTAGTGCTCACACCCAGCATTGCAAATGTCAGTCTATATATTGCTTTAATTAAGTCAATTACTTGTTGAATTGTCTTTCCTATAACCAGTTTACGTTTTTAATGCATTTTATGCTCACAACTCCTTTTGAGCTATTGACCTTATCAAATAAATGTTTCTATTTTTACTAAGAACTGTATTCTTATTGTTTTGTTTAACCTAGCGCTGACAAGTACTTTTTTTTCCTTTTAACCCTTTGTGGCTCTTGGGCAGAGACACACTAGTCAATAGCGCTCTGGTTATTGAATGAACTGAACACTTACATTTATTTTGTTTATAGGGCTTAGCTGGAACTGTACATGCAAATATTGTGTGCGTCTTAGATTCATTTTGTTTATTTGTAGTTATAGGGATTGTGTATAACAATGTGCCGGTTCCAGAATTAAGACGCTCTGTGCTCGCTAGTCATCTAGGAATTGGTATTGTGCAGTTAGAGAGGACACTTGCGATCATTTTAAAATTAATTCAAATAAAAGAAGTATCTGGATTTTAAAGTGACGGTGAGCGCCCCCTCTAACTATCAGTCTGTGTGTGTGTGTGTGTGTGTATTTATTTATTTCATTATATATACTGTTTATTAACGTGTGGAATGGACCCTCGCAAACCTTAATCTGGCCCTGCCACAGCATAACCATCCCCTCTTCATAGCCTAACCCTAACCTTCCCCTCTCTGCAGCCTAACCCTAACCTTCCCCTCTCCTCAGCCTAACCCTAACCTTCCCCTCCCTTGAGCTTAACCCTAACCATCCCCTCTCCGCAGCTTAACCATAACTCTTCCATCTCCGCAGCCTAACCCTAACCTTCCCCCCTCTGCAACCTAATCCTAACCATCCCCTTTCTGCAGTGTGTCCGGGCAACCTAAGATGGCTGCCATTCTCCATTTTTAATGTGCTTTTATGCAAACGTGCTATTTATACTGTGTAGGACCAGACATTCATGGCCAAGGACATGCTTGGTAGAGGCCAGGAACGGCAACAGGGGTGGACAAGGGGGACAGCTGTGACGGGCCACAAGGTTCTGAGGGCCTGCTGCAAGCCACTGCTGCAGACACTATTAAGGAAGGATGGGGGCCCCCAAAAACATGTGTACCGGGCCTCAAGATTTCTATTGCCAGGTCTGGTAGAGGCAGAAGGTATGTGATACTAACATTATGCAATTCTAGCTTACTGCACATATGTGGAACAGCAATATAAGGTATAAGTGGCGCTAGGTATAAATTTTAAGTTACAGCAGCTGTATGGGGTGTTATGTCACCACCCCCAACCTTAAAAACTAAGGAAAAAGAACTAAACGAAGAAAGTACAGTGCGAGTATTCCAATATATAAAATTCTATTGCCGAAGCTAAATGTGGGCTTCTATAATCTACAGAGAACGGCATTGATATTAGTAACATATATAGTTTTTATTGCTGACAAACAATGAATTAGAATTAGGTAAAAATATTAATACTAAAATTCAGGCACACTTTATCTCAAGATCGGACCCCACTCTTAATAACTTGTAATATGTAACAAAAAGTCAGTTGATACTTCCACTAAAACAGTTGCAGACAAAAGAAAGTTTGAAGTAGCGTTCCTCGCTGGGTGGCCAACCCGAGGGTAGTAATGTTAGTAGGTCTAAAGTTCAATGCAACGTTCAACAACAATTCCCATGGTTTCCGTTCTATATAGAAATATTCTTTATTAAATAATCGTGAATACTGATTCAGCTCATTCTAAGGGCCTTATTCACTAAGGGCAATTTTTTGTTTTGATTTGTAATCGCGGGTCATCGCAGCCCATCGCCGTGATTGACCTGCAATTTTTTTATTTTGGGGGTCTAAATTCACTAACATGCGATTTTTTTCAAACACAGGCGATGTGCCGCGATGTTTTTAGGGCTTAATCGCGGTGATCCTAAGTTCTGCATGTCTGCAATGTGTAGCCATGCTGTAGTCATTGAATTACAAGGATCAGCAAAGGTAATCTTTGCAATTCTTTGTTTACAGCATGGCTACACTTGTAGCGAAATTTACAGTAGAGCAGTACTGTTAATTTCGTCAGCTTCAGAATTGAATCAGCGGCCCCTACTGGTGGGAGGTTATATTGCAGACGTCGCGATTAAGGTGACAAGGTTTCTTCTTCATCTCCTGCACGGAAGAAATTTACGAATGCAAGACAAGAGAAGAATTCTTCATTTTAAGAACATTTGAAGGCTCCCAAGATGCGGACATCTAATGGTGAGTTTTAAAAAAGTTTTATTTTTTTTATACACATGTAACAGTTTATGTAATACACTTAGATTAGGAGAGATGACCTCCTAAGGTAAGTGCATACACGGGAGCAGAGAAGGGCAACTAAAATGGTGCATGGCCTGTATCACACAACATACAAAGAGAGACCAGAGGAAGTAAACATGTATAGCTTGGAGCAGAGAATGGCCAGTAGGGATATGATAGCAGCTTTCACATATATCAAGGGGAGTAACCAGGTGCAGGAGGGAGCATTATTCAAAGGAAGTCTTCTATTAGAGATGTAATTTTTCCCCTTTAAGAAAAAGTGTAAGTGCAGCTCTGGATAAGTCTCTAAGTGTTTCTTTTGAGTGGGTGGCATTTTAAGTACCATAAAATAGCTTTGTTTCATGGTATGGAGGAACATGTTGCTGTAATATAATCTTTCCCTTTGCAGACAGGCAGCGTAAAAGACAGGTGATTAAAACACAAAATCTTCTGCATTACCCAGCTTAAAAATGACATTACCTGATTACTGTAAATACTTACTTGACAAATTTCAGATGCTTAAAATATAGAATCTGCCTAAACCACTCACTCAACTGCAAAGACCACGGACCGTGTCATTTGACAAGCAAGGTTTAACACCACTGCATGTATGTAAGTGTTAAGACACATTTGGAACCTACACGATATCTACAAATTTCCTCTTCTAAAACCACATTTCTAACAAAATTTTTTTGCAGTTCTAACTTACTGCACATATGTGGAACGTAGAAATTATTTACATTGTCTTATGTTGTCTCCTTTAACTGGTATTTAAGAAACATTTTTTTTTTTTATTAATTCATCCAGACGGTAAAAGATGGCCGCTGCGGGGAACCCTATTTAGACACTGATACAACCTACAGCTTAGTGCCAGATTTACTAAGCTGCGGGTTTGAGAGATGTTGCCCATAGCAACCAATCAGATTCTAGCTCTCACTTTTCTATTACATATTAGAGAATGTTATCTAGAATCTAATTGGTTGCTATAGGTAACATCTCCACATTTCCAAACCCGCAGCTTAGTAAATCTGGCACTAAGCTGTAGGTTGTATCAGTGTCTAAATAGGGTTCCCCGCAGCGGCCATCTTTTACCGTCTGGATGAATTAATAAAAAAAAAAAATGTTTCTTAAATACCAGTTAAAGGAGACAACATAAGACAATGTAAATAATTTCTACGTTCCACATATGTGCAGTAAGTTAGAACTGCAAAAAAATTTTGTTAGAAATGTGGTTTTAGAAGAGGAAATTTGTAGATATCGTGTAGGTTCCAAATGTGTCTTAACACTTACATACATGCAGTGGTGTTAAACCTTGCTTGTCAAATGACACGGTCCGTGGTCTTTGCAGTTGAGTGAGTGGTTTAGGCAGATTCTATATTTTAAGCATCTGAAATTTGTCAAGTAAGTATTTACAGTAATCAGGTAATGTCATTTTTAAGCTGGGTAATGCAGAAGATTTTGTGTTTTAATCACCTGTCTTTTACGCTGCCTGTCTGCAAAGGGAAAGATTATATTACAGCAACATGTTCCTCCATACCATGAAACAAAGCTATTTTATGGTACTTAAAATGCCACCCACTCAAAAGAAACACTTAGAGACTTATCCAGAGCTGCACTTACACTTTTTCTTAAAGGGGAAAAATTACATTTCTAATAGAAGACTTCCTTTGAATAATGCTCCCTCCTGCACCTGGTTACTCCCCTTGATATATGTGAAAGCTGCTATCATATCCCTACTGGCCATTCTCTGCTCCAAGCTATACATGTTTACTTCCTCTGGTCTCTCTTTGTATGTTGTGTGATACAGGCCATGCACCATTTTAGTTGCCCTTCTCTGCTCCATGCTATACATGATTACTTCCTCTAGACTCTCTTTGTATGGTTTGTGGCACAGACCATGCACCATTTAGTTGCTATTCTCTGCTCCAAGCTATACATGATTACTTCCTCTAGTCTCTCTTTGTATGCTGTGCGACACAGGCCATGCACCCTTTTAGTTGCTCTTCTTTGTTCCAAGCTATACATGTTACTTCCTCTAGTCTCTCTCTGTATGTTGTGTGACACAGGATATGCACTATTTTAGTTGCTCTTCTCTGTAAATAAGCCATGGCACAAAATGATAGAGCCGCCAGCTGTAACATTGTTGGAAATGATCTGAAAATAAAAAAATTGCTATTGAGAATGGAAACCTATTTCCATGTTTCCAATAGCTACAGGTTGCGGAGGGTAATAAGTTAAGGTTAGGCTGCGACAGCGGCAGGCTATGGTCAGGGTTTAAGACGAAGGTTAGGCTGCGTGGCATGGAAGGTTAGGGTTAGGCTGCATGGCATGGGGGGTTAGAGTAAGGATGCGTGGCATGGAGGGTTAGGGTTAGGCTGCGTGGCATGAGGGGTTAGAATTAGGCTGTGAATTAGGCATTGAAGGTTAGGGATAGGGCTGAAGAAGGGGAAAGTTAGGGTTAGACTGCAGGAAATGGAGGGTTAAGCTTAGGAAAGGGTTAAGGAACCTGCAGCATCTGGCAATTTAAAACTGCAGCCTTTGTGAACTGACACCTCAATAGCTCAGTCAACGAACTGCGTTGGAATTATACAACTGTTTATTGCATCTTTCCTTTTCTAATTTTGTTAAGTTGACCTCACACTACATCGATTGACAGAAGGCCCTTGCAGCTGATTGCCTGCATGGGCTGCCAGTCAATAATGGCAGGAGCTTCCTGTCCAGAGGGAAGACTAGCAGCAGCGGGTGACCAGATAGCCAGTCTCCTATAGCTTTTTTTGAGGTTTGAGCTATTTTTGTCCCAGTCCACGATAATTGTATGATTGGGCCACTAACAGCTCTAGTGTGGCAGTTTTGGGCCTTAGGCTCAGGTTTTGCCATAAGGTTGTTGAACACAGTGGGGCCAGATTTACTAAGCAGCGGGTTTGGAAAAGTGTAGATGTTGCCCATAGCAACCAATCCGATTCTAGCTGACATTCTCTAGTATGTAAATAGTTAAATGAGATCTAGAATGGTTGCTATGGGCAACATCTTCACTTTTCCAAACCTGAAGCTTAGTAAGGCGCTGTGACCTTTAGTGGTGGCGTGGCAGGAGGCCCCTTTCGGAATATCCACGTGGTGACTATGGTGGATGTAGGGAACAGGTTGTTGTGTTTTCTTCTGTGGTGCCGCAGTATATCAGTGTGCAGGATGGTGTGGGAGTGTTGCCAGGGATACGACTGGTTGGAGCACGTGGATTGTTGTTTGGGCTGTTGCCTAGGTAGCAATCCGCTGGTAGTGGCATGAGGTGACGCATGCGGCGATTCTGGAAATATCTAGGTAGTCTGATGAAAACGACAGTTGGTGTGTGTGGTGAGAAGGTGAAGGCTGACTAGATTGCTGTGAGGCAAAGTGAAGTGAAGCAGAGCGGTGTTGGCGGTGAAAGCACAAAATGGAGTGAGCGGAGACATTGAAAGGGAGTGAGACAGTAGGCGGTGATTGCCGAAGTGGAGATCTGGGATGGAGAGAGAGTCTTCAGAGGTGCCAGAGAGAGAGTTGGAGGGCGAGGAGAGCATACAGAGGTATTGGAGGTGCCAGAGAGAGAGTTGGAGGGCGAGGAGAGTACACAGAGGTATCGGAGGTGCGTATCGGGGAAAGCCCTCATAGTATTGGAGATGTTGAAAAAAGTACTGTGCATTGGGGAAACTGTTAGCAGTATCGGTGCCTCTTAGTAGGTGCTATATATTGTGGAGAGCCTCAGAGGTATCAGGAGAGCACATTGGAGAAAGTGAAGAGGGTGAAGAGGGTAGAGGAAGTGCTGAAAAGACTCCTTTGGGACAGTAGAGTGATTGAGGCGTGTAACAGGAATAAGAGGTGTATATATATCAGGGGAAGAAAAGGGGGAATTGTTGAAAGACTATTTTCTTAGAACAAGGACTTTGATAACCCCTTTTCTCTCATTGAGTTGATAGCCTGCGAAAATCAGCACCAATAATATGTACTTTTCTTTAAAAGGGTTTAATTTATTAACTTTATAGGAATTTCAGAGCTATAATACTATTCATAGGAATTCATAGGTTGTACCCATGAGAAATTCATAGGTTGCCATGATTATTAGGTTTAAAATCTCACTGTTAGTAGATGAAAGAAAATTATAAAAAGAATAGAATTCATTAACGTGATTAATCTTAAGTGTAAGGTTATCAGATAGCTCTGTAATTAAATTAACTATATGAAAATAGGCTTTACTGATGTCAATGCATTTGATTGTATTTTAAGGCCATTTTAAGTAATCCTAGTGTTATATTTTTTGACATTGTTGCCATTAATTGTACTTTATACATTGTGCATGATTTAGAAATATTCTAAGTGATATATTCATTAATACTGCTATTATTAATTGTAATTTCATATGCATAATTTGTTGGAGAGTGTCATTCGCAAGATACCTGTGACATTTGTTACATTGAATTGTGATCATTGTTCATATTCTATTCAGCGTATGAAAAGAAGTTTTTTGCATTTTTCTCAAAACCAAATTTTAAAAGTAAAATCAATTTTACCAAACGCTGGTGTGCAGTGATTCTGAGTTTTCTTTCGTTGTCTCACCTCTCTGCAATCCACATCCACTACCACAATAGAACCTGTAGCCCTTAATACCCGGCTATCACACTTCCAGGTGTGGAAATCTGTCTGGACCTTAGAAGATGATTGCTGATATACTTATTATTATTACTTATTGATCGTGTGTGACAGTCCTACAGTGGTCCCTACCCTATTACTCTTTCTGTATTATAACACTATGAAGGCACAGCACCAAAAGGGTGTGTCCTGTACCACCAAAGGGGTGTGTCCTGTGAATAACTCCACCCATGGGCGTGTCTAGCTTTGCGTGTCAATAAAAACCGCAGCATCAGTATTTATTGATTATGACAAAGTCATTGAATAAATCCTTCCAGTATTATTGTGTAGACTGTGAATAGGATCCGCTGACTTCTTCATCTTTATAGATAAGATAGAAGTAGGTGACACTGCAGCTGATCACCAAAAGGCCAAAGTGTCATTTTGTCTTAGCTAACGGCCAGGCTTTCATTACATCTTGTTCTATGAAATAGTCCACCTCCATAGTCCTCAATGAAGGGAAATAGGACACAATTTCTAAATTCTGTCATCATACCGCTGGAACTGAATCAGCATCAGGGAGATTGCCAATACTTCAGGGAGACCACCCACTTTTTAGGAAGAGTTGGCAAGTGTGGTTTATTGTATACGGTGTTAAGATATAAACAAAATACAAACACACAATGGTTGTAAATGTCTGTATTGAACATTTTTATTTGGTGTATTTTTCGAAACTGGTCGCTACATAGTGCTAATAAATAACTGTATTTATCGATGACACTTAACATTTAACGAAGCAAAATTAGCCAAATGAACATTTCCTATACACCAGAAATGGCTAAATTGCTTTTACAGACATAAATTATAGCCAGAAAAACTTTTAGTACATATTTTTAGTTTAGTTATTTGTATACACAATTGGTATTAAATATATAGAAAATTTGTATTTTTAAAATTCACATTTCATAATGCCACTTTGGTTATTTCAAGCATACGTTACAGTAGGGACACTAACACAAGTATTTATGCAATACATTCAACAAGAGTTTTTACATTATATTGTAATATATTATTGTTGCAAATATCATTATGTGATCCTGGGTCGAGAGCGACGACCTGAAACAGGGGAAATTTTAGGAGGCTTCAAAAGTGTGATTAACGGACCTGATCCCGAGTTAAAGCACACACAAACCACTGAAAATGTGAAAGTCCTATCCAAAGTTATGGATTGTTAATACAGGAAATGAGCATGTATTGGAAAGATGCAAAAAGATACGTACAGGCACATGGGATGAGGTGAAACGCAGTAGCCTTTAAAAAGTTGCATGTTTCAAAGTATCTTTTTATTTTTTAAATACGTCATTTAAATGGGCTGCTTCTGTGTAAGGGTTCATTAAATAAATGTATGAAATAAATATATTTATTTTTTAGGGTTTTTTTTTTCATTACAAGAACAAAAAAAATCAAACCCCTAAAATTTTCAATATAAATTAAAAACAGATGAGAAAAGTATCGCAATGCACTACTATTCAATCATAAAAAATGAGTCACAGTGCAGCGTATGTGTTTTCAAGTGTTTTTATTCTTTAATTAGATTGTGTAATGATTGAAAAACTGTGTCTAGGGGCTTTTAATAAGAATCTCCTCCATCAGGCACTTTAATCGGCATTGAGCTGGCAAAGGATTTCAGGAGGAGGCGCTGGGAATCATGGCTGATGTTGCACTTGCAGCCTGAGCTCAACTTCCCACTTTCTCATTTAAATATAGTGGTACACCCCTTTCCACTAAAGCACAGCACAGAGATTCCATACTTTGCGCCCTCAATCGTTGTACGCCTGTGCAGTGCTAAAAATTGCTGCATTTGTACCCAAATAAGTAAATTGCAACTTGGGATCAGGTCCAGGAAGTGCACTGTCCTGCAGAGCCCATCTGAGAACATGTCTGGGACACACTTCCCTTTCACAAGGCCTTTCAGAAAGGAAATGTTTACTGTATGTGTCTAAAAAAATGACAAAGGCACTTAATATATCTAAACAACAACAGACAAATAACACACACAAGTTTTCCAGGCAAATGGTGACATAACTTCAGAATTCATTTAAGAAAGGTTGTATACTTTACCAAGGAAATTCATTAGCAGCAAACATGGATCAGTGAAAATGAACATTTTACCATTCATTAAAATAGATGCTTTAGGTAGGTCTGGGTAGATTGTGATGTAGAACTACATGTCCAAAAATACCTTTTGAAAGCAAAGTCTAATAAAGTGAGCTGGTACCTGCAGAAGGCTGAGCGATTCAAGAGCGTCAAGACGTGATGGTTAGATGCAACACAGAATTCAAATGAAATTATGTGGCTGTGGTTTGCCGGTATGTTGCGTCTAGCCTAACCGTAACCCTGTATCTCATGCAGCCTAACCCTAACCTTCCCCTTTTTTTTTTAACTAACTTTAACCTTCTATATTACATAGCCTAACCTTTACCCTCTATCTTCCATAGCCTAACCTTAACCCTCCATCTTCTGCAGCCTAACTCTAACCTTCTCCCACAGCGCTCTCCCTGGTATCCATCTGCACAGGCCACCGCAACCTGTACCCATTCTCTCCCCAGTGTCTGGGAGAGAACATTTCAATATTGAATACGATTACTTTTATAAGTCCCCGATCACAATAATTAAAAATCGCAATATAAAGATTTTCAGTGACACGACTGCAATTCAGCGGGCGGATATAACATTGCCAAAATAAGGTCGGTCGGACCGGCAACTGCATCCCATATTGGGCAACGTAAATCTTAATTATGACAGCCAATCACACCAGGACAACACTGACCGAGTTTATCCCTTTATACCTACATACAACTGTAGGAAAATATCCTGAGCTTCACAGACGATAACTAACATTCCACATTCTTCATCACTGTGGAAAGTAGTGATCGAGGTTATTAAACAAGTAGAAGGTCACTTGAGGGCATGGGAGACCTATTTTGTTTCACCATCGACAACAAGTCAAAAATCATAAATGCATCTTACCCCCTAAATGCAAAACAGCAATAAATATTTTTTTAGCATTGAAGATCAACGAATCAAAACGTTCTATTATTTTACAGCGATATAAATGCATAATTGTACATGTATTATTATTATTTGATATTTTCTTGGAATTCCTATACTATTATGTATTTTCCAAAATTATCCTAAATTCCATTCTTAGGGTGAAATTTACTAAGCTGCGGGTTTGGAAAGTGGAGATGCTGCCTATAGCAACCAATCAGATTCTAGCTCTCGCTTTCTTTTTACATACTAGAGAATATCAGCTAAAATGTGATTGGTTGCTATGGGCAACATCTTAATTTTTCCAAACCCGCAGCTTAGTAAATCTGGCCCTTACTCTCCCTTTAAAGATAGCGCTGAAATTTTTAAGTCTTTTGAAACTTTGGTCACATGCTATTGTTCCATAGTTGTCACACTACTGCGTTTTTGTTTTTTTAATAATGTAAACAGGTAAGACTCTATACAGCATTTTTTTTGTAGTATTATTATATCCACTGGCTTTCTTACCACCTTTGTTTTTCCCAAAAGACATTTTACCCTGTGATATGAACCTACAATGATTTTTCAAGGACTGTCTATTTTAGATGCAGTTAGGTCATGTAAGAAACATAATGCACTTATATATTTTATAAAACATAAAAATTTTGTGCAGTAGTTTTTTGTGAATACAAAGTGTATTACTTTTCCTTTTCATTCCCATGGTTACAAAAAGATTTTCCATTCTTAGAGCAAATAGAAATTTGTGGATTTTTTTTTTTATTTAATAACAACACTTGCATTAATAATGTTGACTGTTTAAGAGGACTAAGGTCTACCTTCTATAGTCATCTTGCAACTTTTACTATATTGGGTTTTTTTATTTATATTTTTAGATCATTAAATGTTTATGTGGCTATATTGAAAGGACTTTGTGTCTGTACCCTGGAATTACATATCACAACATTATGAGAGATTGTTTGTTCCTGTATCTGAAGGTTACAAAAATAAGGCAACATGGTCAGGAACCAGGAGTGTGCAACATGGGGTTTGTGATTTCATTTTTGGTAAATTCCTGGTGATTCTTAAGACACCCACATCCCTCTCATCTTTCTATACAGCATTGTTTGAGAATTTTAGAAGATTAGAAGGGAAATGGGGTTGGCCAATTATTTTTGAGGGCCTGTTACCTCCTCCCATAGTGCCAACATCCCCTGCCCTAAGGATAGCTATAGTAGAGAGTCATCTGAAAGATAAATCAAAAGTACTTATCAGAATGTATAGAGACCAGGGCCAGATTTACTAAGCTACGGGAAAGGAAAAGTGGAGATGTTGCCCATAGCAACCAATCAGATTCCAACTGTCATTTTTCTAGTATGCAATAGGAAAGTGAGTGCTAGAATCTGGTTGCTATGGGCAACATCTCCACTTTTCCAAACTCGCAACTTAGTAAATCTGGCACTAGGAGACTAAAGTACTCTAAAGGTGTAAAGCCCTTTTAATATTTGAATTATTCCTGATGTAGCTGCACCTGTCCAGCTTTCTTGGGTTAAGTGCTATAGTAACTGTTTTACTAGAACCTTTGTTCCCTAAAGGCTGCAGTTTACCATAAACTTTAAATAAATAGTCATACAAAGAAAATAAAACATTAAAGGTCCCAGCAGAGGTGGTGTCAGAGAATTGACTAAATCCAATGCGTTATTGGTCATAACAACATGTGCTCTTGGATAAATATGGCTGTACGTTGGGTTAACATATCTTTGTTGACCTTGTGTGTTGACGTAGGCAGCGTTGGCTATTCTATTAGTTTTATTAATGCCTGAGAGGTGACAGATCGGCCGGAATTCCTATCCATTCCGGCAAGAAAGCAGCATCATAATGGAAAAGGTTTAAGAATTCTGACTCTGGCAATGTGAAGTTTGTGAGGTAAATCGTTTCCCCTCCAACCAGATAACTCGCCCAGAACCCAAATGTTCCAATGGTCATTATGGTATGGTTACAAGCAACCAGTAGTGCAAAGTCTTTGCCTGGAGTTGATTCATTGCCGTCCCCAGAGAAGAAGACATCTCCTTTGGAATTGTCAATGTTCTGCTTACACCAGTCCATCCCATTGCTGGTCACCACAAAAACAGGTTCTTCATACTTGTTCCTGAAATAATTCATCGCTTTGTCCAAATATCCCTTGTCTGCCACCACTCCCTTCCAAACATTTGGCATGACGTTCACATAGTCTCCTCTACGGACATGGACCCCGATGTAGGTTACATTTTTTCGAGAACCTTTTAAGCTTTTTAGAACCTCGTCGGCTTCATCCTTAAGGTAATCGTGGATTGTAAACTCCCTGCGGATTTCATCATGGAGATGATGGAAGAATGTCCACGAGCAGGGAAAACCCGTGAGCTTGATAAAACTTCCGTCAATATGATTATATTCCTCCGACATCCAGTCGTGTATCCAGTACTCCTGAAAGGGCACGCGACTGGCGACGTTATTATGTAAAACCGGTAGCGTGATCTTAAATATGGGTGCTAAGTAGTTATGCATATCCGTAAGGATAAAGGCCTGCCGTCCATTGGCTTTGGCCAAGGCATATAAAGCAGCATATTGTCCCATTTGGTTGCCCAACCTCCCATCGGGTTTTACCGACCATATTCCTGAGTCTTTGCATTTTCTTACTATGTCGTTAGTGTTGGTGGCTAGGAGGTCCTTGTCTCTATGATCGGGCTTGTTGCCTTTATCGGGACATAGCAATGATATTGGTATATTAGCAGAAAAACTCAAGAATTGTACATGCAGCTGTAGTCGGTACAACGTGGAGAAGACAACGAGCGACAGCAAGATACATCCCAGTAGAAGTATTTTCTTTTTCTTGTTTGGCAACTCCATTTTTACTTGGTGACTGTTGTGTAGTTTGGATGGTAAGATGGGCTCACTCATAGAAAATCTAATGCCTGAAAGAGAAAAGAAACAAAATATAAGGAAGTCAATACGTATGTAGCATATTATTATTATTCGACTGGATTTACACTTAAGTGTGTACTTCTCTGGTCCCATTCCTCACTTTTATTAGGCGTCTAATGGTATGGTACGAGTGCCATAGGGCAACCTTACCTAACTGCGCATATTTTCCTTCCTAAGTAGAAAATATGCACACAGAGAATGATCAGTCCTCCCTTCCAGCCTAATTTACATCCCTCCCCCCACCCACTTCATTTATCTTCCCACGGAGGCTCTACAGACACGCCTCCTCTTCCTTAAAAAAACTACATGCGGTCTTTAAAAATCACACATAGTTAAACGACGTACCGAAATGCTACATGGCTGGCTTAAGACTACGCATGCGCAGTAGCCATTTTTGGAAATATACGCACCCAAGAAACTGCTGCATTTTAGATGTGAATCTGATCCATTATTATTACTACTGTTTAGTTATAAGGCACAAGGTATCTGAGGCAATAGGAAAGATAATAATTACCTATACAATACAATAAGTAACAGACAGGGTTCAAATTCGTAAAATGGGGAATAAAATACGAGTATAATGCAGAAATAAAGTACAGTACAAAGACAGCAGAAAAATATGTAGGAAAAATAAAGAAGTAGTACGAGTGTAGGAGTGGATGGATAAGGGGAGAGATCAACCGTAGAGAGAAGATGGAAAGTGATTAGGACAAGGTAGAGGGGTGATGACAGGAGGGAGGAGGCCCTGCTTATAAGAGCTTACATGCCAGGTGGGAACAAACAAGAGACACAGGGATGAAGGTGGGGAGGGCAGGTAAGCTATCCGTTTAATCACATGACTGTTCTCTATTATATGCTTGCTTATATTATTCATCTTCTAGTCATCACTTGCATTTATGTCATTATACATGTCAGGTTTCCTATCAATGCCCACAGTATATTAGTTTTTATTTAGTGGCTGTATATAGCTAATATTTTATATTTTGTATTCTAGATTAATCTGTCTATTTTGGTTTATCCAGTTTATCTCCCTGTTAGGTTCCTAATATTCACTTTGTTTCCTGTCACTGGCTGGATTGCATGTAACTCCTTGCTTTATATCACACAGCTTCATTTCAGCACTTTTTACAACTCTTAGTTTACCACTTTCTTCCACTGTTACTTCCAGTGTGGCTTCTTCAAGAGGGAGTCTGCAGAGTCTAAGTATACCACAAACTACTATCGGGCACACCTTGGGGTGCAGCCCTCTGAGGCAGCAGATAGGCAAGCCGAGGAGGAAGCCTAGCTGGTAACACAGCACTTGTGTGTTATGAGTCTTTGCATATTGCTCCTCACCCCAAGCTAATGAACTTTGGTGTTTAATATTAACCTGGTGTTAGACTGCCGTGTGTGCGCCTATATTGAAGAGTAGTTGCCATTGAACTGGTGCATTATTTATTAATATTTTGAAGTTCAACTTATGGTTTCCATTAACTTTAATGCATGTTGTCAGCTAAATAGCATGAATTAAATTACATAAGAGGCATGTTAAATTGTTTCTGATAGTGTCGCCATATAAAGATTCATTATAGAACACTAAATATATCATCCTCCACCCCATCTGGGCTTTAGTAGCGTTATCCAGCCTAAGTGAAGTCTTATTTTAATGGCATGACTTTAATGATGCCTATTTGCCTGTTACTGTGTCATTTATTTTTTATTCAATGTGCTATAGTGTAGTTTATAAATGAAATTAAATCACAATTTCACTGAAAATTGTACCCACCCATCATCAAGAGAGTTTTCATTATTGTCATTCAGCCAGCTTATTATTTCTTTATAACTTTTACATTTGCAAAGTTGCAGAATTATCTTACATAAGGAGATTACCAGCACTGATGTACCAAGGCTGCTCTCTCTCTCTGAGAAAGAGATGAGACAGAGGAAAAACAAACAGTGTTGTATTATCTTCTGTAATAATAGTAATGTTACCTAAGGATTGGGGGATTAATTTAATTGTATTCTTTGCATGCAGGGATATATCTTTGAATTGCTTACTGCACACAGATACTGACCAGCTTTACTATTACACTGTTATTTAGACTTGGGATAGGAAATATCATCTCTCAACACTAGTGCTGTTTGCAACAGATGAAATATGACTCCCCTGCAATCAACATGGTGACAGTTATGACCTCATATGAAAATGACCTCATATGTAACCCATGAAACACAGAACATCCCATGACTAACAAAAGGAACCGTGGTACACAAAGAGATTATTAAATAAAAATTACAGGAATAAAAAATAAAAGATAACATGAATATTAAAAACACGCTCTCAAAAGTCCAATGACAGGTCCCTGAAGAGTAAAGACATAAATCCACTCCATAGGCAGATATCGTTCACAAATGACGGATAATCAGTGGATCCGATTCACCACAAAAGGTACAAATGTTAGAAGCCAAAATATTACTCAAATGAACGGCAGTAAACGGAGACTCTATAAATATTTCTTAGATCACGCTGGCTCAAACCCAGGATGGATATAGTGACCGAGTTTTCAGGCTAAAGTCTTATTTTTCAAGAGTAAGTCCTTACTAAGAACACAAGTGTGCAATATAAATCAACAGAAATATGACATAACCAAACAGTTAAAACAGAATTACAAATTTCCCAACAAACTGCTATTAAACAGCAATTCTACTGTATCTGCAAAGTGCAGAAATATTAGTTACACACATTTGCAAGTATAGGATAAGCCAACTGCCACTATCAATGCTTTGGTTTTTTGCTATTGGGGGTATTAACACTCAACAGTGAGTCCCAATGTTGGTATCATGTGATTGTTTTTCTTTTATTTAATGGAGAATCCACTCACCTAGAAGCCCTTCAGCATTACTTTTGTCTAGCAACACTCCCTTCTGTTATCAGCTTTCAGCTAGGCTTCCAATCTTAACTATGCATACAGCGTACTGCACATACACACTATTAACACTATTTCTGGTGGTGGTGGGAGGTAACACAGGAAGACTCTTAGAATCAGCATTTACAATTTTAGCATTTAGAATTCAGACTATGACTAAACGGACTGGCTGTGTCAATCCCTTTTTTGTTTGTTTTTGTTTCAAACTTGTTTTAAAATTAAAAAAAATAAAAATTCATAAAATTTTACAAAAATTGGTTAAATATAACTTTGATCCCTAAAGAGGTTGGATATTCCAGGAAACGTGCATTTGACTAGTTTGCTGTCCTTGTGCGTGGTCAGTGTGACGCTTTTTTAACTACTGGTTCGCAACCTCGATATGAGAATGTGGTTATAGTACACGGATATTGAGGAGCAGCAGTATTGAATGTAAATAGCGATTTAAACAATATACTAAACTGCCGAAGAGGAAGTAGAGATGTTGCCCACAGCAACCAATCATATTTTCTGTTACATACTAAAGAATGTCAGCTAGAATATGATGTTGCTCTGGGCAACATCTTTTTTTTTTTTTTTCCTGTAGGTTTGGTAAATCTAGCCCCCAGAGTTCATAAAAATCTGGTATGGGCGTAAGGACACAAACACCGTGCTGTAAGATTTACGCATGCGTGATCACCAAATGTCGGAATTTTTGGCAACAGCGGAAAAAAAGTTCTGTATATACGCCTTTGCGTAAATAAGGATTGTGCATAAGGGCATAGCCAATACCTACTGTATGATTTAAATCCCTCCAACGCCCACCAATGCGTATACACTGTATGCATGGACTTGATCGTTCGCAGTGTGTTGCACTAAGCACAGAACGCACGCATTTACTTACACGCCCTTAAAGCGTAAATAAGCTGTTTTATATCCAAAGAACAGAAGCCCACTCATTGAAATTCTGGATCCTGTCTACAATGATACAAAAATGATGCAGCGTTTAAAAATTAAGAGTAAAACAGGTGGAAATTTACACCTAGGAAAAACCACGTTGAATGTCAGGGGAAGTTAAAGTAATAGCCAATTTACATCTCCATATCAACTGATCATCCCAAGGTCACATATCCTGTAATGATCCCTTTCATGCTGCACCCCTGCCCCGGTGTGACCTGGAAAAAAGCCCTTCCTTCCACCTTCCACCTAAATCCATGTCGTTGGAGCCTCGACCCAGGTCTAACCGCAAAAACCCGGGTTTGCGAGTGTGATGCGAACGGGGTATAATGTTATTCTTTGCATACAGGGAGAATACTTTGCTTTTGCTTATTGTACATATGAAACTGACCAGCTTTACGCGGTTATTTATCACCTCTCATCTCTAATACTATTATATTATTATTATTATTATATTATGACACAGATACTGGCCAGTGTTACTATTACACTGTTATTTATACTTGTACTAGGAAACATCACCTCTCATCTATAATACGATTATATTATTATTCAGATACTGACCAGTGTTACTATTACACTTATTTATTTCCTCCCATTCTAATACTATTATATTAGTATTATATTACACAGATACTGACCAGCGTTACTATTACACTATTATTTATACTTGTACTAGGAGACATCACCTCTCATCTCTAATACTATTATATTATAATGAATGAATGCCAATGGCTGCCTCAAGACTCCTCCCACTGCTACAGTGAGGACGGGGCTTGATATAATGAATGAATGCCAATGGCTGCCTCAAGACTCCACCCACTGCTACAGTGAGGGCGGGGCTTGATATAGTGAATGAATGCCAATGGCTGCCTCAAGACTCCTCCCACTGCTACAGTGAGGACGGGGCTTGATATAATGAATGAATGCCAATGGCTGCCTCAAGACTCCTCCCACTGCTACAGTGAGGGCGGGACTTGACATGGCTCAATGCTATTCGTTGCATCAAGACTACATCCTTGCTACAGTGAGGGCAGGACTTGATATCATAATTCATTGCTAATAGTTACATCAAGATCCCGCCTCCTGCTACAGTGAGGGTGGGGCTTTTGTTATGATTTAGTGCTAATCGCTGCATCAAGGCTCCGCCCCCTGCTCAGGACCGGCAACAGCAGTGGACAAGGGGGGCACCTGCGAGGGGACCCAAGGGGTCCTGCAATCCCCTAGTGAGGAGGGATGGGGCCCCCAAAACCATGTGTGTTCCAGGGCCCCAAGATTTCTGCTCCTGCTACAGTTAGGGTGGGGCTTGATATCATGACTCAATGCCAATTCCTGCATCAAGACCTTACCCCCCCCCACCCCCTTAGTGGGGGCTTGGCTTGATCTGATTCAATGCTTATCACTGCACCAAGACTCCGCCCCCTGTTACAGTGAGGGTGGGGCTTGATGGTGCAATTATTGAACCTGCAAGGTCTCAGAGAGGAGACATACAATGCTGGCATGCATTAGGCACAGGATATGTTACTGTGCAGCTGGTGGGGCAGAGATGTGACCGGTGGGGGGAGGGGCGTGTTAATTGTGTCCTGGTGTAAGTAATCCTGATAGGAAACTAGGTTACATCAATACAGGGCACAGCCGCCTGCAAGCACAAAGCCGCCACAGTGCTGGGCAGCGCCTGCAATCAGCCGCTTAGGTCATTCTTCTCCCCTCTGAGCGGCTGTTTTGCATTGGTGGAGGCCGCTCCCCTGTCACGGCGTTGGACGGGGAGGTTTGCAGTTATTATTACGGGACGTGCTGCAGACAGCGGGGATGTTTGTGCAGGAGGCGCGGGGCGGGTGTATTCCCGGAGGTAGATGTGAGGTGACACTATTCCGTGATGTCACTGTCACAGTCTCGTCCCTAGGAGACAACCTCGCTCAGGACACAGCAAAATACAGGGGCGCTGGGGGAGGGGGGGAATCTGCGCCCTTCTTAATCCTGCACAACCTGCGCAAGGCAACCCCCAGTCCGCAAAACGATAGGCGTACAGACGGCTGCTTCGTGCATGAGCAATACAGGTGTCCGGGCTGCTCTGGCATTAAGCTGGGGACACACTCAATAATAAAAAGATAAACTCACGTTTATCTGACGATCCTGCAGCTGTACACACTGGCACGATTTCACGCTGGATCGTTCCCAGAAGCCCTTTCTGCGAAGCAGACACACATACAAAACCACAGATCATAACATCGCTGAGCTGTGATTTTTAGGAGCTGCTGAACATCACGATCTAACGATGCCGGGCAGAACCTGACGATTCTCTGCATCGTTTTACAGTACACACAAACGATTTGAGAGCTATCTAACGATTATCCTGTGATTTAAAGGATAATCGTCAGATATCTCTCCAGTGTGTACCCAGCTTAACACTGTTATTTTTACTTGTACTAGGAGACATCACCTTTCATCTCTAATACTAAAATTATATTATTATTATTATTACACATATACTGACCAGCATTACTATTACTCTGTTATTTAAACTAGGGCTAGGAAACATCACCTCTCTTTTCCAGTACTGTTTGCAACAGATGACATTTGCCTCCTCTTCCAGTCCTGAGACCTACTGTAAGGACTGGTGGTTACTCCATATGGGTTATCAGCAATTGTGAGAAGATATTGAAAATAAAACTGACTACAGAGCAGGAAGATGACGTTGCCGCTCCTTCTCCTGGTGCAAACTTTGATCATTTAAAACATATACAACCAAAGCATTGGTGGTTTATAAGCAAGACAGGGCAGAGTCAGGGGCCCTGATTTTGAGTTTGGGAGTAAGGGCAAAACAGATGCAAGTGTACAACACGGGTAACCCATTTTGCACAGGAAGGGGGGCTAATTAAGTTTAAATCTTTTGCATGCAGGAAAAATACTTTACGTTTGCACATAGAACACAAATACTGCATAGCTATATATTTAATCTACAAAATTGAATTCAGCTAAGAAACTTCACCTCTCAATTCTAATTCTGCTTTCACAAATTATATTAGCCTCCCCTTACAGTTCATCATGGTATTGCGCAGGTCTACACTTGCACCTAT
This sequence comes from Limnodynastes dumerilii, assembly GCA_011038615.1. NCBI lineage: Eukaryota > Metazoa > Chordata > Amphibia > Anura > Limnodynastidae > Limnodynastes > Limnodynastes dumerilii. Next base: position 219,956 of record WWET01002487.1, read on the forward strand.
AAAAAGCAGCTCCGAATTTGCTCATGAAAAATAAATATTTTAAATGGAAATTGTGCAATTACATTTAATTTATTATTTATGCATTAAAAGAAGTTAACACTGTCTATGTTACATATAGCACACACATATTAAGTGTCTTATGTTTTTCCTGTTGTTTACCGCTTCCCCATAGCAGTTATTTTTTAGAGAACGTATTAATTCGTCTTACCTTGCATTGCAAGTTCCCCCCCACCTCTTTCTTTCTTAGTTCTGTGCCTCACTCTTGTGCTGTATATAAATAGTTAATCTGTCTACAATCCTTATAGTGTGACAGCTAAAAAAAAACATTTTTCAAATCCGTTTTACAATCATTCAGTTCAGAAATTTTATGGTTTTACTATGCTGTATATGTGTATGTAGTTGCATTGGAATTTATGGCCAGTACTAATAATGCCAGGAAAAAGAAAGCATCAGATCAACTTCTAATTCTTAGTAAACAAAACATGTGTAGGGGCTGATTCAGAGTTTGGGAGTTAGAGCAAAACAGGTGCAAGTGCTCAGCTAAACCATTTTGCAAAGTAAGGGGGAAGCTAATAAATTTTGAATCTTTTGCAGTGAAAACACTTTACTTTTGCACATAGATCTCACATTTTGCATAGCTCTATGTTTATTCTGTAAATTAGAGTTAAGCTAAGAAACCACCTCTCCGCTTTTCTCATTTAAATACTCCGTGCACACCAGTCCGCTGGATGCGGAAAAAGCCCTACGATTCCATGAGCTTCAAGCTGGTGGAATCGTAGGGCAGCTCACCGGAGCTGAAAAAAAAAAAGTTAAAAAAACAAACAAACCTATGTTTAAAAAATAAATAAATAAATAAAGTCCCGGCCGACAGGGATGAATGACAAGGCATGCTAGCGCGTGTAGAACTACTATCGGCAGCATGCCCTGTCCCAAATCACTACACATGGGCATTTATTTGAAAAAAACATACAGTGCCCTTTCTTAAAAAATTGCAAATCTCCACGTGCCCCCCCAAAAAAAACAAAAACACCAAAATACATTCCACAAGTGCCCCTTAACTAAGAAAATCCAATGCCACATATGCCCATACATAATCCAAATCCAATGCCACATATGCCCGTACATAAATAAAATACATTGCCACATATGCCCATACATAAACACAATACATTGCCACATATGTCCCCTTAAAAAATTTAATGCAAAAAAAATGCCCATAATATGGCCAGAAAATAAAAATACTTACCTGGTCTGATGGGGGTCCAGTCTTGTAAGCTTTTAATCCGGGGCGGGGGACTCTTGGCAAAAAAAAAACGTTAAGAGACGACGCTAACTATGTCCTGCACTGCAGAACATCCAGACGCTAATGACAGGTTTACTGTCATTGGGATATATTTATACCATTTGGGCACTGCCACAAGTATCGAGAGAACGAGAATTCAGTCATTCACCCTACATGCTATTCAGAGTGGGCTATAGGATGCCCGTAGTCAAATGAGCATGTGCGATTCCACATCGCACATGCTCGTAACTCTGAATCCAGTCCCCAAAGTGAGAACTATTCCTTCTAATAAATCATTAAAACATTTAATTATAATATTACAGGGTTTAAAGCCCCAATCAGAGGACAGGGTTAATAGACTGTATTTTGGACAGACACAAAGGTAAATTTTAAGTCAGTTAAAGTTTCTTTTTTCATTTTTCTTTTACAAGGCAAGCCTGGACTGAAATGACAAATGCTTGAGTTAATCCTATGGGTCTCCTTTGCAAACATTTCTCCTCTATTAAAAAGTCATGTTTCCAAGAAGCAGTATTATGTAACACCGGAATAATAAAGGTGTTTTTATATAAGTGTTTAAGATCTACACCTTAACAGCTGAGGAATTCGGTGATTAAAAGAGGGAGAGCAACACTCAACCTACAAACATGGAAAAAGGCAGATCAAGGTTAAGCTAATGCCTTCCCATTGCAAACCTGTAAAACTATAACAGTCACAGCACTTTTAGTACATGACTCAAGTGTTGTACATCTTATTCAGAGCCAGCATCGTATGGGCAGAGACTGCAACTTGTGCCTCTCACAGTTTCCTTGGCATTTAAATGGCTTTTTTTTATGCTTGCCTTTGCAGAACTTAAAAACCCACTTAAATGTTTTTTTTTATTCAAATACATTAATACCAAGCCTCATAAGTATTCTGCCGCTATGCTGGCACATAATAAACATTGAAAAATAAAAATATCTTAAATTTTTATGTACAGATTTTATTTTAAACTTTTTTTCCCTCTAAACAGGGATCAATTTCCCATTTCCCTATTACTTACACCATCCCCTGACATAGTGTAAGCTTTTCACAAATACGCTGGCACCATTCACTGCTACTGCGTCTATTTGAATGAGATAAATGCCCCTTTGCTCATTTAAATATCATAGAACTCCCTATTCCACTAGCACCGAGCAGACAGATGTGGGCACAGATGGATGAGCAGCCACTGTGCTCATCTTTCAGTGTGTTCATCTCTGTCTGGGTATGCACAGTGCGAATTCACACTGTGTCACCACATGAATAACATATGAAAGCATGGTTCAGAATCAGGTCCGTAGATTCCCATGGGGGCCATTCAAACATTACACAGAGGTTGGTCTAAAGTAGTCATATAGGCAACAATGGCACTCCAAGAATTGTGGAACTACAGTTCCCAGCGTGCTTCAACCGCTTTGGCATAACTAATACATAGAAAAGCACAATGGGACTAGTAATATCACAACACAGGCTGCCAACAACTAGTCTAAAGTTTAATGTATGAACTTTAAATTATTCTAATATATTGATCTCTGAAGTACTGTATATACTTACCAATACTTCAGCAATTGCAATACAAACATGTATTTTGTATATAGAGATAGGTTGGCAAATATGAGCATTAAAATTCAGTCTGATCTATCCAATGCAATGTACAGCATAGCCACGGGGGATAATCTTTGCAATTTTTAGCAATCTCAATCAGATTACATTAACCACAAGCATCTGCTTCTACATGAAAGATAAAGATTATAATCTACAAGTAGCGTTACTGGAGATAAGAACAGGTTTTTTTTCTTGTAGATTTATGTGGCTGATCCAGAGTTTGGGAATAAGGGGGCAAAACAGGTGCAAGTGCAAAGCTCGGCTAAACCATTTTGCAAAGTTAGGGGGACTAATTCCTTTTTAATCTTTTGCTTGCTGGGGAAGTACTTTTACTTCTGCACATAGAACTCAAATACTGCATCACTTTATGTTTAATCGGTATTAGAATTGAAGCTATGAACTGTCAATTCGCAACTCTAATTCTGTTTTCACAGTTTAAAATGGTCTCCCCCTCGCAGTTCAACATAGTATTGCTCAGGTCCACACTTGTGCCTAAATAAAAAGGTGTTAGTGCAGCACTGAATCGACTCTGCTGGTATTTCTTTTAAACAGTTTAGTGCTAAATTGACTAACCTAGGGGTAGATCCATACCTAAGTTTGACAGCAAATTTACGCATGCGTATGTAACAAGTGCGTAACTACGTACGAAGGGGCGTGTCATCCCCACGCTAGCAGAAAATACGCAACGTAGGTGGAGGGAGGCATTTAAATTGTACAGTATGGGCTGAGTTAGGCAGGTATGTACGACAAGGCGATACGTGTGAACGTTGTCACGTATGGAAAAGTTAAAGTGGGGTTTGGGGCTTGTAAATGAGCTAAATTTCGTGCGTCTGAGGGGAGTGTCCGGGGGAATGCATTATACTTACGATAGCGTGACTACACTACGCGATTGTACTTACAGGGAACTTAAGTCTGGATCTGGCCCCTAGACACCACCAAGGACTATAAGCATAGTTGCTGACTCTCCCGGAATGTCCGGGAGACTCTCGAAATTCGGGCAGTTCTCCCACTGGTTTACTAGTGTTACTAGGGACAGGGAGGGACTTGATGAAGCAAATTGCGTCATCAAGAACCATCCTCATCCCTATGAAACCCTGAAAGGGGAAACTGACCATCTAGGAGCGGGGTTTAATGACACGATTTTCATAAATCCTTCTGTTAAGCCCTGCCCCTGCATGCGTCCATGACTTCCCTTTGGGATCTCCATCTCTTTTTAAGAGCCAGCCATGGTGACTGAAACCTGAAAAATGGTTGCGGTCCGCTGCTTTCCATTTAATCGTGTATTAACATTACATGTGCTTAATGAATACATTGATGGGAAAGGGGTATGTTTACACCTGTTAGAAAGCCACCTGCTACATTTATTAAACACAGCAGCTAGAATGTTAGAAGCCCAGGGTGTGATGTGTAGAAAGGGGATCTTGTCTTGAGTACAGTCAGGGCTTGCAATAAATGCAAACACAAAACAACAAACGTTAAATAAAATCAACAGTATAAAAGCTGTGCAGAAGGAATGTATAATTAAAGCAATACTGTAGAGCAACCAGAAAAAACATGCCAGAATGTGTTTCAGAGAAACATTTTGTAAAGTTGGTGTTGGCAATGGTAGAAGCTATCATGAAATAAGAACAAGGTATTCAGTTTCCAAGGACTGTGATAAGAGATCTAATGTGAAAGCTATCAGTCTGCCACTGAGATAAGACGTAGGTTTGTTCAAACTCAGACCTAGATTAAAGTAGAATGGAGTGGCATGCAGAGGAAATCAGGTGGTGAGTGATACCTGGGCCAAACCATGTTTCATAGAACATACATAGAAACATAGAAAGTGACGGCAGATAAGAGCCACATGGCCCATCTAGTCTGCCCATTTGTTTATTGAAAACTATACTGACCCTAGACCCTATTTACCCTCAATTGGGGTTACAATTTAGGATACCCTTATATTTATCCCAAGCATGTTTAAATTGTTCTACTGTATTGGCCTCAACCACCTCAGACGGGAGAATATTCCATTTATCTATCACCCTTTCAGTGAAGTAATTTTTCCGCACATTTCCTTTGAATCTACCGCCCTCCAGTTTGTATCCATGCCCTCGTGTTCTATTACACCTTTTCTTTT
>WWET01002488.1:10129-20279 GCA_011038615.1 Limnodynastes dumerilii
ATATATATATATGTGATAGATCAGTGATTGCTAACCTGTGACACTCCAGGTGTTGTGAAACTACAATTCCCATCATGCTTTGTTAGTTATCCACTATGCTTTTGCAGTTAAGGCATGCTGGGACTCATAGTTTAACAACACCTGGAGTGTCACAGGTTAGCCAACATTGTGATAGATAGATAGATAGATAGATAGATAGATAGATAGATAGATAGATAGATAGATAGATAGATAGAATATTTGTTCCATTTTGCATATAATTTTCTTACCTGACAATGTCATATAACTTGTTACTACAGATACTAACTAAATATAACTACATCATTTACTGCTATTACAGAAAGCAGCACTTCAAGAAAATTTGACAGAGACAGAACGAAACTATGGTACCGAACTTGCCCAGCTTCAGAAAATTATTGACAATGTGGAGTCTGAATTGGCGCAATTCAGATTTGACCTTGAACATCAAAACACAGCATATCAAAATCTTATGGATCAAAAGAACCTTCTGGAAATGGAAATCGCCACTTACAAAAGCTTGCTTGATGGACAGGATATCCAGTAAGTCCAACCCTGTATATGGGAGTCCTCATTAGAAATGCATACAAACAGATCACACACTTCTGAGAATGTGTCACTAGAAGGCATTATACATAACCCATAGAAAGTGGAAATGGAACTTTGTAATAGCCAGTGTAAAACAGTTGTACATGAAGGAACATAAGTACTCATGTTTTCACATTATCCACTTGTATTGATGTTTTATACAATTTCATTTCTGTCCTGCTGTTTAACTTTATGTTCTCAGGGGCACATAAAAAAAAACTCTAACAATTTGGTTTCATTTAAACAAAAAAACCTACACAACTTAGCAGATATTTAGGCAGTCTAATAAATGGGTTTTACCATATGGAAAGGGTCCCATTTGTACTAAAGAAAAATAAACAAAAAAACAAACAAACAACTATATCAATGCAAAGGTTTTTTTTTCCTAAGCAATATAATAAAGATTAAACACTGCAGTAAAGCTAGGTGTCAGGATAAATCAAAGGATTTAATCAAATTAATATTTATTATATATTTATTCATTCATTCATAGGTTCTACCTTGGATTCTACAGCCAACCTGTTTGTAGGAAATTCTCTAACAGTTCTATAACAATATTTAAATAAACAATTGTTTACTAAAGCTAAGACTGACTACAATTACAACATCCATGCCTGTATTTTGTATTCATTTTTATGGGCTATGTAGTTTAATAAGATTTCTGCCCTCTTTAAAATCCATATGGTAAGTGACTACTGTACTATATTCTAAAGATTATACCTACCTCATTACAACTAATGATTCCAATAGACTTAAACTCATTAATAAATACATTTTTTGAAGTTGATTCACCTACTTACAGCTATGAGAGTTACTTATTCATTTTTATTAACACCCTAACCATAAATAACTATAACCAATTTTGTGCTCTAAGCAAGATTGCAGTGAACACCCCAATAAATAAAAAATGGTGCCCTAGTTAATCAGCTATTTGGCTTGTGTGGAAATAGTGGACATTGAAAGCCTATAAATAACAAACAAAAAAGTAGATTAACTAAATCTAAGAGTTACATTTACTAAACCTTTAAAAGTAATTGTGGAAGGTTTCTTTAAGCATTCATATTCAGGGAATGTTTTTCCAAGTGCACTGATTTCATGATAACTAGACAATGATTGTTTGCTAAAGGAAACAACTCCAATTTTTACTTTTAAAAAGCTTTAGTACATCTATCACTAAAACATTTATTTAGAGAACTTTGTCAGTACTCATTTTACCTTTATTACGCAAGAAGTATGGCAATAATAAGTTATACAATAAAAGTGTACTTGTACTTCCAGTATGAAATATTTTAAAATGTAAACAAAATTTCAGCATATTACATTCTTTTTACTGTATTTTAATGTTTGCAGTATTAAAGAAGAACCCCCATCCACATCATGTGATCTAGGAGGTGAGTCTTCAATACTTTGTATTAATTTTCCCATTTTATTTTAATTTAACTTAATTGATATAAAATGACAAACACCATGGGACTGATTCAGAGCTGCACTTACACCTTTTTTGGTGCAAGTGTAGACCTGAGCAATACCATGTTAAATTACAAAGGGAGGAAAACTTGAAAACTAGAATTAGAATTAAGAGGTGAAGTTTCTTAACTCAACTGAAATTTATAGATTAAACATAAAGCTATGCAGTATGTGAGTTCTATGTACAAAAGTAAAGTATTTTCCCTGCGTGCAAGAGATTTAAAATGAATTAGCACCCCTTACTATGCAAAATGGTTTAACTGAGCTGTACACTTACACCTCTTTTGCCCTTACTCCCAAACTCTAAATATAATATAATTTGTTCCCTATGTTATTTTATTAAGCTTTTTTCACTCTTCATTCATTCATGTTTGTGCATATTTAGACAACTTTAGTTTTCATTGTTTACTAAAGAGAACATGAAAAAAAAAACAAAAAAAACAAACCTCTACATTCTAAACAAAATGTTAGCTAATGCCCCGTTCAGATTACCAGCTAAAAGCCGGGGTTTTCATGAAATAGCCGGGTTTCATGAAAACCCCAGCTTTTTCTGGCAATCTGAACGCGAACCCCGGCTCTCTCTAAAGAAGGGGTTTGCGGAGAATGCCGGGTCCCGTGGCTCCACTGCACAGGGAAATCCCGGGTCACCGCTTTCAGTGTGAACGGGCAGCCCGGCGTGTCCCTGCAAGTCCCCAGGGTTTGAAAACCCCGGGGATTTGCAGGGCTGGTAATCTGAACGTGGTATAAGATTCATACATGTAAAAGGCTGCATCTTGTTTTAAACATCAATATCTAGTCTATATATTAGAATATGGTCTTATCAGAAATACATTAAAGTGCTCATGTTCTATTTTTTAGGATTGTTGATATGAGTCTCTCCTCGCTAGGCAAAGACACAGAACTACACATATAACATTAACCTTTAACACTCACCCTTACCTTAAGCTCACTTTACCAAGAAACTAGTTTCTATTGTGAAAACGAATCAAAACCAGCTACAATACCAATAGGGGGGGCTTTAGAGCAATTTTAGGTTGGGGCGGGGAGGGGGGGGTCAAGTGACCCTTTTGTTTTGGCAACTCCAAGTGTGTTGTTTGTAAACTTAATATATAATTTACATGTGAACAATAAATATATAACTTATATTTCACAGGAGGTTATATGTAAAATAAACATTTTATAGTCTTCTGTAAAACAAAAAAAACCTTCTGCTAACTTACCTTCTTCTTTGTCCTTTGATTTTTCTGTGCCGTGTGCTGGCTGGCTCTCCGCTACCTTAGGTCATGTATACTGTACTGTATACTATACATCACGCTTCAGTAACTGTGTTAGGCGTGAGAAGGTGGATGCATGGTCAGGCCTGCACACCACAAGTCTCTAGGACTAAAAGGCATTTCAATCATACATACTCACTTATAATCTGCTGGCTGGAGACTTAAAAATCGCTGACTGGCTGCTTAGGGTTGAGTATATATATAGGGTTGCCGACTTTGTAAAGCTTCCCTCCAGGAAAACCCAAAGGGAAGCCATAGCTTGCAGCAAGGGGGCTGGGCTTAATGATGCGATTTATGCAAATCGCGTCATTAAGCCCTGCCCCTGCCAATCATTCATGAAATCTCTATTGTTACATGGGATTGACGGAGCTTGATGACATCATCAAGCCCTGCCCATCCCTAGTAACTCTAGGGATTTTACAGTTGTAATTGAGCTGGTCAGGGCTTGCGGGAGCTTTGCCAGCTCTACCGGGATACCGGGAGAACTACTCAAATTCCGGGATAGTCGGCAACCCTGGTGTATATGACGGAATGCATTTCAGTCACAGAGACCTACAGGGTGTTTCCTGTTCTCCAATGAACAGCATTCCCTTATTTGTCCCATTGCCCACCCCCGTCCTTCCGTCCCAATGCCTATTATCAATATATAATAATCCTATTGTAACTTTCAATCCTTCTGAACTTTAATAAACCATCCATTACTTTTTGAACTGAAATGTAGCCTCAGGGCCAGATTGAGGGCCATGTGGCCTTGGGGGTGAAAATGATCAAGGGCCCACACAATGTTTTGGAGGAGGATGTCATACTTATGCAGTGCAGTGGGAGGCCTGGAGATCTGCAGTTTGTGGGGGGGGTGGGTCTATTTTTAGATGGAGGCCTGGGGTTGTAGTCCCATTGTTAATCTGGCCCTGTGTAGCCTTTAGGGGATCTGGAACAATGTTTTCTCTGTTCCATGTTATTTTATTGAGGTCAGGAGACTATTTTAAATTTATTCAAGCTAAATGCATGATAATAAGAGGATATTTCAACATTAGTGCACATATATTGATTAATTCTCATTCTATTTAAGTTCCAGATGTTCAGCCAACAATATCTCAACCAGAAACAGATCCACCTTCTGAGAGCAGCTGCTAAACCAAACAAGGACAAAGAGAAGACAATGAAACTTCAAAGCATAAAGTTTCCTCTGCGTTATGTCCTTTCTTGTACTATGAACTGCGCAATAATATGTTATAGTGATGAAATGTAAACTCATAATCATATCTGTTGTATATTTATAACAGGAGAACAAAGATATTTATTCAAACACATTTATATCTTTCCTGAATTGTAAATGTCACTTTTCCTATTTCATAAATAGAATTGATTGTTTAAAGTTTGGATTAGATAGGACCTGGTCCAGACCTCCGTGCATTATCTATATATCTGTATACATCTGTACGTCCACAAGTGAGAGGGGAATGAGCTCACCTTTCACTCCTCTCTCATGTTCAGAGTTATGGACAATTATATGCCAGAACCCTACCTTATAATCTCCACATGAATCTCCATCTATATGAATGTAGATCTGTGCAGCTTTGCTCCACTCACTTACCTTCTACTACTACATGCATATTCCCACCACCCGGCATGAGGCATGAGGATGAATGGTATCAGCCTCCTTTTCCCGCATGGAACTTCTTTTGTATGTAAGTTCCATATGATAAGAGTTCCGTTCTGGAACATCTGGTGCCCATGTGCCCCGCAATAAAATTAGCCGACTTCCACAAGCAGCTTGCGGAAGTCTGGTAGCTTTATTATTTCTGGATCAGGCCAATGGTTTTCCCAGCGATAGTCCAGGAGAGAGGTATAGTGTGGAGCAATTTACAACAAGCCAAATGTAGTTTTCTATATCTGTAACCCCCAACCTTCCCCCTAATCCACATTCCTTCCTTAAACCTCTCCTGGCACATTACTGAGATAAGATATAAAGATTAGGACTAACTGCGCTAAAACACTGCAGCCAAAACAGAGAGATAAAAGAGGGTCCTACACCCTCTGAAAAAATTGAAACCAGGTGAATAAATTATACCTCTGGATAGCACTGTGCAACGTAAATAAAAAAAACAGCTGGATATATAAATGACACAAGGAAAAACAGCAGGTGTTCAGACTATACATTGTGAAAGGTCCAATTTGTCTGACTCCCAACCAGTATTACCATGCAAATGAAAGATAAAAGATAGATTAACACCAAATTTATTATACAATACCAAATAAATCAAACAATGAGGAGATCAAAGTCTCATACCCAGCGGTCATAGATGGTAAAAGAGTTCGGTACATTCGCTGCCGGGAACCGTCCACATAGAAGTCACAGGCGACCCCTCGAAACGCGTCAGAAGTGATCCAGACTCGATTTGCAGTGCAGCATCTCCTAACCGACGGTCCCTTCACAGTCTCCCTGTGACTTCCATCTGGACGGTTCCTGGGTTATAAGCAGTGGATGTACCGAACTCTTTGACCATCTCTGACCACCGGGTATGAGCTCTCTGTTTAATTAGTGCTACAGGAGACTTTGAACTCCTCATTGTTTTATTTATTTAGTATTGTGTAATAAATTTGGTGTTAATCTTTTTTTCTTTCATTTGCATGGTAATACTGATTGGGAGTCTTACAGACAAATTGGACATTTAACACTGTATGGTCTGAACAGCTGCTGTTTTTCCTTGTTTCATATATATATATATACACCCATTTTTTATTAAAGTTGCACAGCGCTATCCAGAGGTATAATTTATGCACCACATTTATCTAGAATTATGTCCAGCCCCTTTCACATACTATATTCATATAAACAATCAATTTTATGTTATTAATCATAAGATGGTAAATTGTATGTGATAAATGCAATGGCTTGTGGGAACACTATTCGATGTTCAGATAATGCAAGTCTACATTTTAGTACATTGCGTTATATATATCTGACATAGGTTTAGGTAGGAAGACGCTTTGTGAGTGTAGATGGTACAGTGAGCTGACTAACATCTGCTTCATTTGTATTGTACTCATTGTGTCTTAAGGTTCAGTTGGACAAAGAGTCACATTTTGTAACTGTTTGCTGCCATGTTGGACCTTTATTCCAGAGATGTCTTCTGCCAATGGTACCCACTGAATACAGCCGTTGTGAGTTATAAATGCTAGTGTTACAAATGATTTGTACCAGCAAGACAGGATGCCTCCAGACTGCATTGTCAGAATATTCTTATGTTTGTTGTGTTATGTTTTACTTTTACAATAAACTCTTTACTATCTAGATGCAAACTATTGTTATTCATTTACCTTTTGCTCTAGTGATAATAATAATTATGCCCAGCGACAGGGGTGACAATGGGGAAAGGTTTCCCAAGCCCCAAGGTTTGGAGGGGCCTTGACAAAACACTGCTACATGTCTCCAAGGCCCAATGCTGATCCCAACTATAGGTGTAACTTTTTGAAGGATCACAGAGGCTCCATGGGCCTGTTCCCAATCAGCGGCTGCAGAGCTGAGGAATAATACCCAAACAATGGATGCAGATTTTAATAGTTTTTTACTAACAGCCTGTCAGTAAAGAATGTCTTCAGGCTGTGAGTCATAACTAGCAGCAGAGAGTGTGAGACAGGAGAACACTTAAGCACTGCCATCAGTAACTTACTCTCACAGTGTGTCATGTGACTTCCACTGACTTCAGGGATGTTCACCTGCTTTTCTATGACAGCTGAAGACCGGATTCTAAGGCAGGGCTGGTGTTAGGGTGTTAGGCACTTCCCTGCATACTAAAAGTTGGTGCCTTCCTGAGGAGGGGAGGGGAGAGGAGTGAAGGTACTCGGAGGATTGCCATCACTGCCTCAGTCTGCCTGTCTGAATGACAGGCAGGCTGAGGCAGCACAGCTCGCCGACCTCATCATGAACTGTGCTGCCTCAGCCTGCTTTTCATAAAGACAGTAGGGTTTTTGGGCAGAGAACCCTACTGGTTACTAGCACTATTTATTTCATTTAATATTGCTAATGAACTTTTGATTTAAAGTTGAGAAAATTTCAGGCTTTTAGTCAATTTCAGTGTTTACTGTTCCATATATCTCCATATTAGGGCTTTATAGTCACCCCATACAAAACACTTTATATTGCTCCTTAATTATCCCCAGTAATAGGATTTTATTATATATAGCACTATTAAGAGGAAACGTGAAGTGTCTATTATAGGGATAATTTGCATACAGTTATGGAGATATAGAGGGCTTTATAATGGCTCATGCATTCAGTATTTCCCATAATAAATCTCTTTAATATTTCTTATTTGTGCTCAAATTATACCCCATAATACGAGTGTGTCATATAGAGTGCTAACATGAGCAACATATACCGCATTTACGCAATCTACATAAGAAAAGATATGTAGATTATGAAAAAAAAATTACTACGCATGCGCAGTAGTAAAAATCGCTAAACATAGTTATACGGCCGGTACTCTGAATACAGGCCATTATGAGGAAAATTTTGACAAAAAAACTTCATTATGGGGAAAATTCTAAATGATTAATTTTAATAAAAGGTAAAATACTGGGTGCTAAAACTGTGCGATGGTAAAATCTGGAATAGTATAAGAACAAAGTAGGAAATGTCTTAAATACCCATAGATTCTGTCCAAAAACCAGGAAAGTGCAAGGAATAATGGACCAGATTCAGAGATTGAAAATAGAGAGGAAGGTTACTCCTGGGCAAAACCATGTTGTTTTCAGGGGGAGTCAAGTTAATTGTATTCTTTGCATGCAGGGATATATCTTTGAATTGCTTACTGCACACAGATACTGACCAGCTTTACTATCACACTCTTATGTAGACGGGCTGACAAAGGCCACCTCTCAATTTTAATACTATTTGCAGCAGCTAAAATAGGACTCCCCTGAAATCAACATGGTTTTGATGTAAATATAATGAAGTTCAAAATGTAAATATAAATGATCGCTAAGATGAAATCTAATATGTAATGGATGTTATCAAACACAGAAAAATAAACACAATCAAGTAAGATTTTCCAGATGATAAACACTGTGTAGCTAAGACTGTAGATATGTTGATGAAAAATAAAATATAAAATGCACTAATTACTTAGTTCCGGATCCAGAATTAATAACAATGGCCTATTTACACAATCTGCCTGCGTAATTCGGGTTTTGCAAGTGCGCTGAACATGTGCTAGCCAGATGTTACATGTTGGAACTCTGAATGTACAAAATTGGTTTACGTATGATCAGAGTTTTGTATGTTAGCCCTCCTTGTGTTCGAATATACAGTTTGGGCAGTGGAGGAATTTTAATTGTACATTATGGGCTTGGTTAGACATATCTAAGTGTTAACTTTATGGAGAATGTTTGACTTTAACCTAAACACTTCGAAACTTCCTTTCTTATGCAATTTAAAAGCATTTGACTATATCCATTTTACCATATTAATAAAAATGAGCAACATTTAGCAACATATATTAAAACAAATATCAGAATATGACCAGGCTATGAGTTTACAATGTCATCCAATGTAACCACTTTCTAGATTTATAGCACAAGAATTTGATAAATAACATCTAATTTAATAAATGGTTATTTATCAAATTCTCCCAGTACAAAATGCAATCAAGTGTTTTCAATAAATTACAATTCAAACTCATTAATTCTCATGTGCAGTAGATGTATTTATATTTTTTCATGGACTTTACTTTTATAGGGCCTGATCCAGAACAACGTTTCGAAGCGAATTTATGCATGGCGGAGACGTAAAATCGCTGTTTAGAACGCACTGCGCATGCGCACCATAGAAAATACGCACATTAACGTAGCGTAATTGTGAACGTATGGGCCATTCACGTATTTGTCACGTAAATACTTAAGTGTGGGCGTGCCAAATTTACGTTACTCCAAAATACGTCTGAAATATGTGAAGTAGGCGGGGGGTGGTATTTAAAGTGTACAGTATGGGCGTGCTTAGCTGCGTAAATTCGTTCAGCCCATGTGTACGTGTGCGTATGACAGCGGTTACGTTGGAAAAAGTTAAGGTAGGGTTTGGGAAGCGTATCTTGACAAAATACGTCCGTGCAAGGGGTGTGCCGAGGGGGAGTGTAGCGAATTTACGCGCACGAAAATACGCTCCGCGAATAAACGTACGGCACACGTAGTTCTGGATCTACCCCATAGTCACTATTTTTATTAAGTTTTTAAGTATTACACCTTTTCTGTTGTTAAACTACATTTACTTTATATAACATGAAAAAAGTTTAAGGGCCTAATTCACACAGCAGAATGGTTTAAGAAGGTGAAGACACGCATGTATCCACACCTAAGTTTAAACTCCCTCCATCAACACCACCCATTTTTTAAGAATGAGACTGCACTGCGCACCTCTTCTTTCTTAAAACACTATGTGCGATCTTTAAAGACCACATGTAGTTGAAGTCCGTCCTTAAGTACTACGTATATTGCGTAGTCACTATGATTACGCATGTGCACTACTAAAGTTCTAAAATATACACACCTAAGAAGCAGCAGTTTTTTAGGTTTGAATCAGGTCCTAAATTATTAAATTCACCAATATTCTTGTCTTTTTCAACCACAACTGTATTTTATACCCCCTTATGCCTCTTTAAACCTCCCACTCTCTTTCATGTTTCCTTTACTTCTTTACCCTCATACCTGTGTTTTTAACTCCAACTCTCTTCCTGTGTGTCCTCAATCCCCTTTCTCACAATCCCTACTCTTGCTCTCTTCCTGTGAATCTTCAATCCCCCCACTCT